>JAUKPP010288427.1:0-10301 GCA_032273245.1 Phyllaplysia taylori
CAAAAACAACAACAACAACCCCAACAACAACAAAACCCCCACATAGAAACAAAACAAAAACAAAAACAAACCCAAACCCACAAAGAAATACCTACTGGTATGCAACTTGGGGTATGCTCTCATGAATTAAACATTCCCACTTTATCTTTTGATAAGCTTAGATTAAAAGTACAGTTGTACCAGTGATAATGAATTTATGTAGCCTACTTGTAGATTCTATCTGCCAGTGTATAATATAATTGAAATCTTCTTAAGAATTAGGAGAAATATTCTTCTCAGTTTGGCATTGAGGGGCCCCGTGGTCAAGTGGTTCGTGAACCCTGGTTCACAATTATTGTCAAGCAAAGCTGAGTGATAGCAACTTCGGAGTGGGTGACCACTGCGATGTGTCCTTGAGCAAGACACGTCAACCTTAGCTCACACGGGCGCTGCACAGTGGCAACCAGCAGTGGCATACCTCAAATTCCTTAGAATGAATGTGAATGTTTCAATTGTTCTATGTATTTATTCTGGTATTGTTAGAGAGCATGTGATTGTTGATGCTATTGTACCGCAATTTCCCCATGGGGATCAATAAAGTTCATATTTATACATATATATATATATTTTTTTTTTCTTTCCCTGTGCCGATTTTCTACTCTAAAGACCCCGGTTGGTTAATGAAAAATTTTTGAGTTAGTGAGTAGGACACCAAACAGTTCAAGACAGTTAATATTTATATTGATTTCTTCATTACCTTGGCAGTGTATCCATCCATGGACTGGTAGTCGATCTCCTGTCCCAGCTTCATGGTGTAAGATTTGTTGGGGATGGCGCCTTTGAAGTCGATGTTGATGGTGTAGGAGTCGCCTTCAGCAGAGAGGGTGAAGGAATAGTCCAGCTTCTTGTACTTCTCGATTTTATCATCGGAGAAGCCTGGAGGGAAAAAGATGAAAATGCGAAAAATATTCAATGAGGGGAGGCTCCCTTAGTTACTTTGAAAAAAAGGTAAAAGGATAGAAATTAATTAAGAGAGACTTTTGAGAGGAAGAAGAGAGAGAGTGAGAGATGATGTTAATTTCATTGAACTAAGTAGCGTGACGAAAATAACTCCATTTAAGAGGAAGGTTTAGTGCTACTTTGAAAAATGAGTGAACAAAAAATAAAAGAGAGATTTGAGAGAAGGGAGAAACGATTTAATGTACATGTATTAATATAAAGTTCATCGAGATTATCTAAGGAAAATAATTCCGTAAAAACTGTCACGTGCAAAATATATGTTGAGTTATCTCCCTTGGCAATTACAGACGTCCGCAATGGACTATGGAAATAAACGGGGGCGCCTTTTTGTTTAAAATATACGGAAAATAACTCGGTCCAATTATATTTTAACAGATTTATTCTGAGTCAACCCCCTTGGCATTTAATTTATTCAGCAGTGGACAAAGGCGGGCGGGACACAATAAATTAATGTTCGGCAGCGCTGTCTCAGAAAGCGTTTGACGATACGGTATAATAAAAAAAAAAAAAATCAAAAAGATTTGTGAAAAAAAAAAGGAAAGAAAAAGAGCTCCATGTGTTGTTATAGCTGGTTTCTTTTTATGGGTTTCTTAATCTACAGCTTTCTGTACCCAATAAAGTATACCACACCGGTAATAAAAAAAATATTTTTCTACATGATATTATATATCTCCAATAAACGTTCTGATTCTTATTCAGATTTTGAATTCCCAAGGGAACAAAGGCAATTACATTGTAATTGAAGTTCCAAACCTCTCAACCAAAAGGAAGAAAATGTTGGCTTGCGTTAATAGACATAAAAGCTTTACAAGTGAGCAAATGAAGCGAGAATTCATCAATACGTTGAAGCAAACTCAAATTGGGAAAGGAAACAAAATAGATGATAGAAAAAATTGAAGACGTGTCGATGCTCAGCACACGCGACGGTGAGCGTCCATTTTTTTAATTTTTATTTTTTAAGTGCGCATGACCAGCGTAATTTTCGGACGATTTCCCCGTTTGTCATTAGTTCCTTGTTCGCACCTGCACCACTTGTTTGTGTGTTCAACAGGTGCATTCCTTTATAACATTGTGAGCTAACACAGGGAGCAAACAGCAGACGACGTGCCAGGAGTGGCGGGATAGAGGAGGTCAGAGATCCGGATAGGGCCTACTTATTCTTTTTTTAAAGAAATAAAGAAGTAATTAAATTAACAAAAAAAAAAAAGAAAAAAAAAAAAAAGATCCATCCAAGTTTACACTCTCTACATGCCAAAAACCCGTTTGTTGAACTTTTACCGGTTCTCAAAGTCCCTTTCTTTCAAAGTGTGCTGATAAGGCTAGGCCCTATATTCAACCTTCCACTTTGTGTCTGATAATTATGGCCTTCCTTCGTGAATCTATTACCACTGAGTCGTTTAGAGAATTGGATTTGTGGCAGTTTTTAGTACCATACGGTATATTGCTCATTAGAAAAAAAAATGTTTCTTCGATCGATCTTGAAGTGCAAAGCAAAGGAACCTATTTTAAAAGAAAAGTGAATACATGTAATATTTTATTATTCGATTAATCTGATTTCAATACCATTTGTCCGGATTTTCTTGTATGATTTTTTTGCCAAGGCTTGTTGTTCTGCGCACGTGACTTGCCTCTTTGTTTACCAATGCGGTGTCATCTCTTACATTTTTTCTTTTCTTCTCTTTTTCTTTCTTTCTTTTTTTTAAAAGCCAGGCGCCATTGCTTTTAGACTTGAAAAATGAATGCGGCAAATGTCGTGTTCAACAAACGAAGATTTGACGCCAGTCTCAACAATTGTTTGCTCATGGTGTTGATGTTGTGTGGTTGGCGCGTGTTGATTATTGGGATGATTGTAACTTCATTTGTTGTTGTTCGTTGTGTTGATTGCAGTGAATGGGGGCTTTATAGATGATGATGATGGAAGTGTTGTTGTTATGACGACGATTGTGAAGATATTGATGCTGATGATTATACCATTCAATTATCTTTTCTAAAGTTTTAAGAAGATTATGAAAATGTTCCCTTTCAGATAAAAATTGCTGTCTGACTGTTTGATTTTACTTTCACTTTTACGAAAATGATGATGATGGAGGGTAAAAGTCCCTTTTTGTTCAATATGGACCTCGTGTGATACGTTCGCGTGGAGTGGGGCCCTGCAGACGTAAACCTGTCGTATCTTAAACCACATCAATGATTGACAGGTGGTTTGCAGACGACACCTGAGGTTGCAGAAGTGATCTCCTAATTAGGCTATCGTGTTTGTTGATGAGTCAACCCCAACACCACGTAATCACGATTTGGAGAGATAGATAGAGAGGGAGAGAGAGAGATAGATAGAGAGGGAGAGAGAGAGGGAGTGAGATAACCGATTTGGATGACGAGGGAGATATCCTACATAGATAAGAAATTAGCAAGCGACGTGGAAAAAGAAACTAAGGTAGGCCAATATTGTATCAATTTCGTTTCGAGACGCCATTTTTCTTTTTTGCTTTTTAAGGGAAAAGGGGGAGGTGGAACTTATTGAATGCTCTTTGCACCGAGGCTAGTTTTTTTTAGAAAAAATGACTGGTGTGGTGACGTAGCTTCCTGCTATGCTCTTCCGATGTGCGAATGTGATACACCGTCCCCCTCTCATTTTCTGTGGCCGTGTTCGCTTAGGTCTAATCAGACCACGAAGATACAATACATACATGTACAAGGTCGTTTGGTGGGCGTTGATTTCACGTTGTACATTTTAAGTGAATGAGCTTAGGGGTTGATCGAGAACGTTATCAAAACTTGTTTTTGCGCTCTCCCACAATTCTTCTTATTTCTTTACTGATAGTGATAGCCTTGGGTTGCATAACCAGAGATAATATAAACTTTTTTTTAGATGAGTATCGAAGCCTCTAAACGCGTACCCGGCGTCCTCGTGACGTAATCCATGTCAACATTACAGTGCGCATGATGCAATCGAAGCGCGGCTAAGAAAAGCAGTGTCGATGGGAGGCCGCGCTTGGTTGTGGCCACGCTCGTAATGCACTGTTGTCATCGAGCGTTTCATATCTTGACATAACTTACGAACGCCTTACAGGCCTGCAAGATAAACTCGGAGCGATATTTGTTATTTGTTAACTTTTCCACCCCCCCCCCTCTTTTTTTATGTGTCCAAAAAAGCAATGCAAGCAGGACATGGCACGGTCAGATATGCATTGAGATAGAGCCTTGATGACGAAATCGACTATCAAAATTCTTAGTAAACATTTCCAAGGTTTACACAAAAGAACATTTTGTTGTGTCGCTGGCTGCGTCAACACTGCGTTAAAGTAAATGGATTGCGGTTATATGGGTTCTGGTACGCTGGTGTACAGGAGATCCTATTTCCTACATGACTCAAGAGGGCCGTGAAAAGGGGGCACTAACCCAAATATCGTCATGGGGCTTCCAGTACGGCCTAACTAATTTTCTCCACTTCTCAGATAATCGAAGAAAGCTGACTTGGCCCACTATGGAAATATTAAATTTGTGGAAAATGGCCCTGTACTTTTAAACGAATTTATTAATACCAAACTACACGTATGTGAGGACAACATCACAAAATGGACAGGAAAGACGATGGGTGACAATCAGAGGACAGAGAGAAATGTCGAGAGCTGATTGCCAGATGTAGTGGTGCACCCACGGTTGCCCCAAACACGGGATAGAAGAAGAAGAAGACACGTATGCACTATGATGTGGGAGGAAGGGGGGGGGGGCGGATTACGAAATTGGCTTATTCCATAATGGCCCTAGTCGGACTTAGGCTATTTTTAAAGCACCACGGCGACATTAGCGCCATGGTGATAAGAAAATCAGACAAATGTAGTCCAACTAACGGGGACCTTCAAGTGCTGAATTATAGATATTTGAAACCACAGAATTCTGAATCTACCCCAGATAGCATTCTTTGCAAGTGGCACGTAAACTTGAAAGGTCAAATCAATCTATAAAATTGAATAACAGCTCAAGGTACACACAAGGCCTATGTATACCCACACTTCCATTCAACTTAGGCTGGAGGCTAATTGATTCTACCATGATATCTGATTCTTCGTTAGGTAAACTTTGAACGTAGACTTATAAAAGAACGCCTGACAATAGGCCTTATCACTCAGGTTCTTAAATTGGTGGGCAGATCTTAATAGTTACCGGCGCTGTGGTATAATGGTTCAGTTTTTCGCCTATCATGCGGAAGACCCGAGTTCGATCCCAGCAGCAGACGATCTGATTTTTTTCTTCTGGGATTTTTCCCCTCTCATCCCGGGTTGGCCTTGACAGGCAGGGTCGTAGTAGCCCGTCTCTTGAATAACCTTACAGTGTTGCAAGGGACGTAAAATTGATAACCAAAACAAGAATCTTGGTGCTTATGTCAACTTTTAAATTGATTGAAATAAACGTATACCACATTCGGATATCGCCCATATCTGAAACGTAAGGGGCGTAAATTCTAAAGCTTCCATCCTTTGAATCAGACGTGTCTGAAGTCCTTCATCAAGTACACTTTTACTCCCCACTCAACGCTACACTCATGGGCGATAACCGATAACGAAATCATGTGAATTACAACAGAAGTCCCGCACTGACAGCAGACGTGGCCTTTGTCTGCTTTGTGGGAGAGATAATCATATCAAGGGCAAACACGTACCGGTACGGTACTTAGTATTATCTCCTGGAAATTTCCATTCATATGCTTGTTTGTTTGAATAATAAAAAAACCACCACCATAGGATTAACTGATAAGCAGATGAACTATAACCTTTCCCTTCCACCCCTCGTGGCCAAGAAACAACATTAGGCCCGATTTGGCGCGCATTTTGATCCAGTGTCTGATGATGCAATAGCAGGTCTACGACAAGGTCTAATAGCGCGCAGTGGTAAAATACACTTATAATTTATTTGTAGCAAAGTTTTCGACTCAGAACAACTTCGACCGGCGCCTGTGGTAAAATGGATAGTCTTTTCACCTATGAAGCAGAGGACGGGACTACGAGGCCCACGTGGCGGAACAATTTTTTAGTCGACTATCTCCATCTCTCTTCATATTATAGTGTCTCTGTCAGCCCGTATTGGCGGTCTTGGTAGGTAGAGTCGATGTAGCCCGCCAACAAAGACCTTACAGTGTTGCAATGAGCGTAAATGCAAATCAACGACAAAAAGTAACGTCGTGCAGAAGAAAAAACAACCGAATTGGTACACTCATATATCACAATGTCAAAATTCTTGCTGTTTTGGTTTGGTTTAGTGTTAAAGTCCCTTGCAGCACTAGAAGGTCATTAAGAGACAGCGGGATACTTCAATTATGCATCTCAGGGCTAACTAAAGCTCAGGCTGAGAAAGACACTGCCGCAGCAGAATGGAACCAGAGATTGGCTACTTAACTCAAACAAGTTGCCTCACGTGGCCTCGAACTAATGTCATCTGCGTGGAAGGCGAAGAGCCTAACCATTAGGCTACACCTCACACCCCGGTATGATTACAAATTATTAGAATGCATTACATAGAACGATTCAATAAAAGCATCAGAGACCTTTGTATACATATTCCTTAATATTTTCTACTGATACACATATTCGTTCTACTCACACATGAAAAGCGGATACATGTAGGCCTGCTATAAGGGTGTGCCGTTCTCGGAGGTAAATAAAGTTTAGATTGTACCGGTGTTGCACGAAGGCTTTATCAAGCATCAGTTGTTTTTCTGGAAGAGAATCCCCAGAGGAGAAAGAAAGAAAAAGAATGGATAGATAGACAGACAGGCATATATAGGAGAGCAAGCATGCTGACAGACACGAGCCAGACAGACAGCCTGTCGGTCGGATGGATAGCTAGCTAGATAGATAGATAGATAAATGGATGGATAAATAGATAGATAAATGGATAAACAGATAGCTAGCTAGATAGATAGATAGATAGATGGATGGACAGACTGACAGACAGATAGGCAGATATAGAGAGATACGGCAGATAGATAAATTATAGATAGAATATATCAGATAGATAGAAGATAGTGAACTTTTTTCAGGTATACCGGTGTCTGGAATAACTGTTAACTCATGAGCGCCGAGACATTATTTTTGCCTATGTTTCTACTGACAATAAAAATATAATAGCAAAGGAAAGACTCCTCATTTAATTCGAAGAACAAGACTATGAATCGTCCCTGAAACAAAAGATCAAACGTCTGGCCAATCACTAATATTTCTTATGTAATCACCAAAGATCTAAGAACTACTAGATCGTGCACTCTGATGTCATCCATAGGTACCGCCATTAACCTTTTAAGGATGGGGATGCAGAAAAGAACGTCAAAGGAAGGGCTTGGTGAAAGTTGCTTTGACTCTTTGCATTATTATGTAGATGCCTCCTGATGTTGACACCATAAGGTTTATGAGATCAGCATCGAAGCGTACCCGGCGTCCTCGTGAGTGCTCATGTTGCAAACGAAGCGCGGCCTAGAAAAGCAGTGTCAATGGTAGGCCGCGCTTGGTTGTGGTCACTTGGTTGTGGTCACGCACTGTTGTCATAGAGCGTTTCACATCTTTGATGGCACTAATACCAAATACCACTGCAGGTGTTTTTTTTAAAAAAAGATTTGTATTAGCGAGGAAAGAGAACTAGTCTTTTGGGCGATGGCGCCAGAGTTCCCGATCTAGCACATAGATGTAGATCTAGTTATTATAACAAATCTTTGGTAGTCACTCACCCATGGCCTTTCCAAAGCCTTCAAGACCTTCGGTCTTGCTCTGCTCGATTTGCCAGGTGCCGAGGAAAGATGCGTCCATTTTGAGTGGTGGGGTGGATGTGAGTGGATCACGAGCTCAGTCTGAGGAAACGGTAATAAGAATAAAACTTCATGCTTGTTTGTTAGTTGTTAGACGTTTTACGGCAGTTTCGACACTGTACAGTCATTTCGGCACCAGGAAATATTTAGGAGCAATAACAAGATAAAGAAAGATGGAAAAGGAATAGATCACCACAGAACGTCTGTACAGCACCCGTAAATCGCGTATAGTTAGGAGTAATAAGTAATAATACAGTATTTATAGTATAGGCTAAAACTGCCAAAGCAGCTTGCGCCTCTATAAAAATAAGTAAGTTCAAACTAACACAGCAATGAACCTACACAAGCAACCACACGCATAAGCGACCACTTTCCATGGACTCTGAAATTCAGTTCTTCTATAAATATTATTCCCCTCTAAGATGACCCTCTTTCTAAAACGAGCACATTTCATCTCGACATTGGGTGGTCATCTTAGACAGGTCTAACTCACAACTGTGCTTAAACTCTTCGAAGTGGCTTATAAACTACATGTACTGTATACTTTTCCATTAAATAAATCGGTTTGGTTTGATTTCAACTTTACGTTCCATGCAACACTGTAAGTTCATTTAAGAGACGGGCAACTTTGACCCTGCCTGTCAGAGCCAACCCGGCCTGAGAGAGATGAATCCCAGTAGAAAGACGCAGAGGCTCGCCCGCACGTGGGATCGAACTTGGATCTTCTGCGTGAAAGGCGGAGAGCCTAACTATTACACTCCAGAGACTGGTGAATTAATTGGTAAAACAATCAATGAGGTAACAACAATATTTCTATAAAAAAAAATGCACATGGCTATTAATTGAATTAAATTTTTTCCATGAGGCAGGGGGATAGGGTTAGTATCCTAGAGGAGTCTGATTTTAATACATGTACTTGCAAATTACAATACCAGACCGCCTGTCCCAACAATGGGAACATCGCACCGCAATCACTTCACTACAAAATGCACTGCAGCCATCAACATCACTACCTCCAACGTCACCAACACAGCTATCATCATCATCCTCAGCATCACCACCATCAGCAGCAGCAACTATGACAACATTGCCTCTAAAAATCTGTTCCTACCACTACTGCTGCTACAAAATCTACTATACTTGCTGCCACTGTCTCTTTTTGGCTCGGTTTGGTTGCTAGTTTTACGTTTCTTGCTACATTGTAATGTAAGGTCAATTAAAAGACCAGCCACTTCGACCCTGCCTGACAGGGGGACCCCTGGCTGAAAGGGATGAATCCCAACTGAAAAAACTCAGACAATCCGCACGTGGGGTCGAACTCAAATATTTCACTTGATGTGCGAAGAGCTTAACCTGACTAAACATTAACATTACACCACAGATGCCGGTCGACTACCCATCCCGAAGGTTTTATGTTGACGGCGTACAAAGTAAAACTTTTCCCCAGATACAACACTGGATGGTGTGGAAATACTGATCTTATCGAAATTTCGAACTAATCCATCCAAAATAAAAGGCCAATCTTATGGACACAAAATTAAAAGAAAGATAACAAAAAACTATCACAGAAAGTAAAGTAAACTTCCAGCGCTGCTAACTCTTTAAGACACATCGAAGCCTTAAAGCCCCCAACGTTCAGTCACCGAATCATTTGTAATTTGTTTGTTCAAAGTTAGTTGTTTATAGAGGCACCAGCATCTTTGGCTTTTTTTAAGAAACCATTTGTAATTTGAAATACATGTATATAAAAGGAAGCCTTAGACGATGTCCGTTTCTTGATCTCTGTCGAAACCCTGCAACTGGCCCACCGAACCCCTGGGGTTTGATCGAACCCAGGTTAAGAAACACTGCTTTGGTTTGGTTACCAGTTTTACGTCCCCTGCAACACTGTAGGCCATTTAGGAGACGAGCTACTTCGACCCTGCCTGTCAGGGCCAACCCGTACTGAGAGGGAAAAAAATCTCAGCAGAAAAAAACACACAGATCGTCCGCGATCGGGGATCTTTCTAGGGTCTTCCTGCATGCAAGGCGAAGAGCCTAAGCATTACACCACAGCTCCGGTTAAGAAATACTGCTCTAAATAGTTAAAGAATTGTT
Organism: Phyllaplysia taylori; assembly: GCA_032273245.1. NCBI lineage: Eukaryota > Metazoa > Mollusca > Gastropoda > Aplysiida > Aplysiidae > Phyllaplysia > Phyllaplysia taylori. The sequence continues at coordinate 9,893 of JAUKPP010288427.1, forward strand.
ATCACATAGTAGACTATTGATAGTAGGCTATTGCTTGACACTTACCAGAGGAACGTCTACGAGTGAGGGAGGACGAATGCAAGAAGCTCAGGGGTTTTATACCATCCCTCTCTCTCTATCTCTCTCCATCTCAGTCTCCCTCTCCACCCCCACCTCTATCCCTTCACCATCCGCCTCTCCACTTCTTCTATGCTCTCGCTTCCCTCTCTTCCTCACCACTCTGCCCTCTCTCCTATCTCCTCGCAGTACTCTCCTTCTCCCCTCTCGTTTGCTCTCTCCCCCCCCCCCTCTCCCTTACCGCGAATTGCGCGTGCCATAATGCTGTGTGACCACCACGTGACGATTACAAACCGTCTGCGATTTCACGTTCGACAACTGCAACGATTTTTGCCCCGCTTTTTTTCAATCC
>JAUKPP010288438.1:0-10301 GCA_032273245.1 Phyllaplysia taylori
TGTGTGTGTGTGTGTGTGTGTGTGTGTGTGTGTGTGTGTGTGTGTGTGTGTGTGTGTGTGTGTGTGTGCGTGAGTGCAAGGGGCGGCTTGTAATTAATTTCTTGTGTGTTAACACAAAAAGTGGGAGAGAAGAGGGAGGCATAGAAGGGTCATTCCCTCCCACCTGTCTCTGTCTTTCCTCCCTCCCTTCCCTCCCACTACTGTCTCCGCCTCGCGCCACCCTTGCCCTGTCCTTGCCCTGGGATTGCCGCCATAGCAGGCCGGATAGCCAGGTATTGGATTGTACTCAATCATCAGACCCTCTAACTTAGGAAATCGGGATGTATGGACGTCATTTCCGGAGCCAAATGCTGTGAGAGATTTTATTTCAAGTTTGATTGGCGCATAAGCTTGCGGCGGTCCTTTTTTCTAATTGTATGGTGTTGGGTGTTGTTGTTTTTTTAGGGGGGGGGGACTCTTGGTTTGCTTCTAGGTTTTACATCTCTTGGAACACTGCAAGGTCATTTAAAGACGTGCTACTTCGACCCTGCCTGTCAAGGCCAGCCCAGACCAAGAGGTACGAATCCCTGTTTAAAAAATGTCAATACTCGAACCCGGGTCATCTGTGCGATATTCGAAGAGCCTAATCATTTTACTACAGACGCCTATTTTAAGGAGACAAATCAGATTTGCTCAAACTGTAATGGCACACGATGTAGAGTCTTGAAGTAACAAAGTTTTGAACAAGAACATAAACTTAGTTTCTTTCAATCGCATCTCTTGCTGTTAAAGAAGTTAAAGATTTTTTGTGTTTCTAATATGGTGTCTCGATTTTAGGATATGGGAGGAGCTTTGCGTTATAATCTGTACTCGTAACTTGATTTAAAACCTTTTAGTCCTTGTAGGAGATTAAGTTCTGTGATGTTTTGCCTTGTTGTTTTTTCCTTACATTTAGTAGAAGACGGACATCACTTTTGATTTAGCGATGGGTGACGTTGTCTCTGTTCTCTTAACAAGATAGCAGACTCGAGTAAGGTTTGAGCAGTTTGTTATAGCACATCTGACATCACTTTATTGCCACTTATTGAGATGCTGGCCTAAACGTTTAAGGTTCCTCTCAAAATTGACTACAGATAGATCAAGTTCAAGAATAGGTTTTAAGACAAAACAGGACTGAAAAGCTTTTATTTGTCTATCAACGCTGGACTGTCATAACTGAAAAAATTACATAGTAAACTAAAGCTCCCACCTTCCTTGATTTTTATCGAATCTCGTTCCCCACTTCATAGCAGTTTCATCAAAGTGTAGGCGACTTACGCCTTCCTCCCCCACCCCGTCCTTCCTGCTGCTTGGCTCTTTCAGACCGATACAGCCACACTTCCATCACGAAACCTCCTCCCCAAAAGCATTGGCGCAACTATCGAGGCCAAAGAATTTCCAGAACACTTTAGGTGGGACAGAGGGACAAATTATTGTACCAGTGGACCCGACGACAGTCGAGAAGCCTAGCGATTTGCAAGTGCTAATTGGATAATATTTCTTTCTCCTACAGTTCGATCATTCGCCATAATCACCTATTCCGTCTGGCAGCTTGCTTGTCTTTGGGCTATGACCGCTATTGTCGTTGCGTAGTATGATGTAGGACACACCAATTATCTGACTGACCAGAATCTGTGGCTGTGTTTAGTATTCGTAAAGGCCGTTGTGTTTCCGACTGTTGTATTTAAAGAACGTTTCATATCATAGCGCCATGCACGATCGAAGACTTCAAAATTCCTATTGAGTACAATTTTTCTTACTCGTTGATTATGAAAAAATAAACAAATAAAAACATAAACAATGTCACTATCCCCACGTGTGCTATGTTGCTAAATCTAAATAAAAAACATTTCAGAAATTACCGTAATAAACGTATGAATAAAGTTAGTAAATGATTAAACGAGCAAATGAATAAGTAAATAAAGAATGGAATGGAAAAATAAATAAAAAAGATACCTAAATAATATATGCCAACATGTTGTGATCGATGTAAAATAATTACAGAAATACATTTCTTTATTCGTTATATAAATATGTGCTTTCATTGAATATAATGTTTGTAATTAACCAGTTTGCGTGTTCCATACAAACGCTTTCGGTGTTCCAATTCTAATATTTTAGCCTATTCTTGTGCTACACATATCAGATGTCGCGAAGAAAATGAAACCCAGACGAAAGCAAATCAATGTCCGAAGTATTTTCTCAAAGTTAATTTGGATATTTTTATTTCTCAATTCAAACACGTAGCCAGATACAAAGATGAATTGTGCGGATTAACGTTATTGCTTTGTGTGGGATTTTTCTCCTTTATTTATATTTTTCTTTTGTTCAATCTGAAAGTGCGTAATATCAAATTCGGTGTGTGGAATGTAATGACTAATGTCTCTTCGCGTGTGTGCGTGTTGTTAGAAAAAGTCCCCGAGGACATCATTTGAGAACACTGCTGTCTTCATACCGTTTGAGTTGGAATTTAAGGGACTGGACACAAAGACATGCACCTTTGACAAATGGATGAACGGAGACCCCAAGTCTCTCTATATCACTCTAAGGTAATCATTCACTCCTTTTTTTTGTCGTAGAAGTTTTCCTTTCTTTTTAAACGATGAGCCTTTGTTGAGTTTATGTAAGCAATGTCTGCTTTCCTGGTTAGTACTTCATAGCCTTTTGTTGTTGTTCTTTTGGTTTCAACAAATCGATACTGTCCTGATTGACAGAGGTAATTTTTTCAAGTTCCCCTACTCCCCTTGAAAATTTAAGTGGTTGTGTTTGATTTTCTTTTTAAGAAGCGAGAGTCTAGACCGGTCTACACTGTTTGAGATATAAGACTGCTGAGCAGGAAAGGATTTACAGAATGCAATTGGAAAAGAGAAAATTAAAATTAATGGCTTGCTGCTCGAAGTAGGTGAATGACAAACTGCCTCATGGCGGTTGTCGTTTGCTCAGAGTGTAAAATATCGACTCGGGCAAGTATTCATACGTCATGTACATTTTCAAGATAGTCAGATGGGGTTCTTTATTTATAGAGGCACCAGCTTTTCTTACTGTTTACCGGGAACACAATTTATTTCGGCAAGACAATGCTCCATCTCTTTGTGTGTAAGAAAACGTGGGACTAAACTGTGTGGGGTTTTTTTGTGATCTTGTTCTTTTGTCTTGAGAGCGATTGTAGACCAAAGTTTGCTTTTGGAACCTATCAATGTGATTTTATTAAACGATAAATCTATGTCGGAGTTAGGCCCTAAAACAGCCAAAGAGGCTGTTGACTCTATAAACTAAATAACTCCAAACTAACTCCGCCCACCCTTCTGCCAAAGTCGCGCACGGTGAACCCTCACCCTTTCACCTCAGGTGAGTGAATGGGGACACCTGATGCCTGTGGTGAGCTCAGTGACGTCTTGCACTGTCTCCACACTTTGGCAGTGCGAAAGTGTGACTGTGATCACTACCTGAAACACAAAATATTTTTCATTCGCCTGTCAAGTATTCGGAGCAAGCTCAAAACAACGCTGAGGTCACACTGTGAGAAGCGCGAAGACTGTGGAAGGGGACACAGAAGACACTCCTCCCCCATTAGAAATTCCCAAATGCGGCGAACTTTCGGGCCCGCTGGAATTGAAGGTTGTTTGATTCTTTGTGTGGATGCATCGTTGCCGTGTCCTTGTTCATGGGGAACTCCCGCTCTCCGGTGTGTCTGTGTGTGTGTGTCGTGTTTGTGTGACCGTCTCGTCATTGCTGTAGGCTGCTCTAAAACCACCTGCCCCTGCTGTGCGATACACGCGGATAGCTTTCTGGATGGTGTTCTCAGTTCTCAGTGTGTTCAAGGTGTGCTGGATTTGTTGTTGTTTTCTTGTTGAACATATTTATCTATGGTGTCCGAATAGGGATTATTATTTGTGTACGCTCATGTCTATTCTCTTTCTGTCTGTCTGTCTGTCTGTCTCTCCCCTCTCTCTCTCTTTCTCTCTCTCTCTCTCTCTCTCTCTCTCTCTCTCTCTCTCTGTCTTTTTCACGCGCCTTCTCTGACACAGACGAACACGCTCGAATTCATTCAGTAACACACTCTTTGCGTGCCGTCTTTTCTTCATCACTTTATTCTCCCTCTCTCTCTCTCTCTCTCTCTCTCTCTCTCTCTCTCTCTCTCTCTCTCTCTCTCTTTCTTCACTCCTCTCTCTCTCTCTCTCTCTCTTTCTTCACTCCTCTCTCTCTCTCTCTCTCTCTCTCTCTCTCTCTCAATCATATTCTCTCTCTCTCTCTACTTTCTTCGTTTCCTTCATACTTCTCGTCTTGGTTTCTTCGCCCGTATAGAAACAGTTTGTAATATTCATTTTGGTTTCAAGACTTCAAGTAGGCCCTACTTTTACTGTAATCTAGCTAGACATGCTTTGGAAAACAAATAAATAGAAACGATAAGTGTCGGTAGGCCTGTGGTCTTCACTCCAATTTCGAAATAGGGTCGAAGAATTTCTCTCTCTCTCTCTCTCTCTCTCTCATCTCCCTTTCTCTACCCGCTAACCAAATCTCTATCCCCTTCTACTTATCTCTCTTTCTCTTCTACTCTGAGACTACTCATTCGTTTTTAACTCAATCCTACCATTCCATTAATTGCAGCTCATTGTTGAAACTTCATGCCTGTAATTTTTTTAATTCGACCAAATAAGGCAAGTTGATACTGTTGTCCATTTCCCCGCCGTCTCACCATTACAGATAACGTATTGCTAGGATGAATGTGATGACCAGTGCCATTTCAAGTTAAGACATCAGCGATAACACAAGACGTCAAAGGTTAAACGCAAACAACTAGCCGTCAGAAAGGAGCCATTGTCATTACCGAACTCACAGTCTTGAGTGTTTAAGCGAGGGGGAGAGAAGTGGGAGAAACAATAGCCTAATCACTCAGATTTGGAGATTTGAACAGGTAACAGGACTGTCGGATCACAACAGGTTTCTAAATCGATTCCCGGCAAACAACGAGTCCGATAAGACCCTGGTGGCACCGCAATAATATCCTGTTTCTGGTTTCACGAGAGAAAAGAAGGGCGGGGAAAGCCTACCTCGCCTTGTTATTGAAATACAGTATATTGATCTTCAGCTGAACACATTGGAAAAATCATGTCCAAACACTTCCCAGTTTAAATAATAATCACAGAGTGCGCGAGGGGTGGAGAGGGGGAGTCAGAGACAGAGAGAGAGAGAACGAGAAAGAGAGAGAGAGAGAGAGAGAGAGAGAGAGAGAGAGAGAGAGAGAAGTCCGACTTCATTTCCCAAAGCCCGCTTTTCATTATTTTCTGAGTGACCCCGCGTTTCATGATTCAGAACCAGCATCAGTGGTAGAATGGGAGATGGGAGCTCATAAGGGGTATTTATTTTCTTGCTGTTTTTTGTTTTGTTTATTTTTTTTCTTCTTTTGTTTAGGTTTTTTGCTGTTGTTTTTTTTCGTATCTCCGTCTTTCTGTTGGCATGTAAGGTTGGCCCTTGCAGGCAGGATCAAAGAAGCTCGACTCTAACATGATTTTACGGGTGCAAGGGGCATTAAACCAAACGAAAGTCTAACTAAAACCATTGTCTATATTATCAATTCATACAAACATCAGAATAGATTTACGATACGTTTGACCTGGCTTATCTACCTGCCCTTGAAGCAGGGATTAGTAAAGTAATACAGATCGTGCGTGATAAATTGGCAAAGTGTTTTTATTCCTCTGAATTATTTGAATTGAAAAGGCTGTCGGTGAAAGTAATATCTGGCTTTTCAAATCGTCCCTTCAAAGCTAGAAGGTCCTATCCTCCATTCATCTTTCAAAGCAAGGAGGTCTTATCTTCCATTCCACTTTCAAACGATCTGTAGTTATTATTGATTAAAATACTTTCTGATCGTGCACAGTCGTTCAACAAAACAGCTTGAACAAGAACTTTGGTCCCGTGCGCACAGTAAGTCTTTGTGCGCAAAACCTCAGTCTGTAACTGGAAGCTAATTATAATTTTGAAGCAAGAGAACACTTTGAACGAAGATTTTTCAACGTCTAGCGATTGCAGGAAGATATCGATAACTTCAGAACTCAACAATGTTTAGGTGGGAGAAGCTGTCAATAGTGCCCTACCTTTTTACCGGACCTTTTCAAAATCTCTTTTCCCTTCCACTATTGAAGATTACGAAGGTATTAGTGTTGTTTGCCACGCCTTAGGCCTACATTATTACTCTTTGCCATTATCTGTCTCTCTCTTGCGTAATTCAAAGGCCACATCCTCCACATATCGCACGTTCATTTTCCTTGCCTTTAATTCTTTCTTTACTATCCTCTCCCTCACTCCATGTCTCGCTTCCCCACCACCCCCTCCCTTCTCTCTCTCTCTCTCTCTCTCTCTCTCTCTCTGTCTCTCTTTCTCTCTCTCTCTCTCTCTCGATCTCTCAACCTCTGTTGCCTGTTTGACTCTATATTTCAGTTCTTCTCCTTATACTAAGAGTAAGGCTAAACCATAGACTCCCCCGCCCCCCCCCCCCCCACCTCTCTCTCTCTCTCTCTCTCTCTCTCTCTCTCTCTCTCTCTCTCTCTTGTTCGCCCTACCTTTATTCTAACCTTTTCATTCTCTCTGCAATCAACTAGATTTATGACACATTTTGTATTTACAGGAAAGCCCTCGGGGTATGTGCCAATTTTCAAAGCCGATTACTAAAAAAAATTGCTTTATGGCGCCTTGCACAAAGTTTCATGCCACCTCTTCTCTACGACAGACGGATCTCAAACAAGGAGTGTCGAAAACTCCGCATTCAAAAGACGCGTTTGTAAAACGGCAGGGGAAATAATTTCCTGGTCGGCTAGTCATGGCATTCCAATTGTGGTTTCTTCCGTATTTATCCTTTTTCAATACCCTGGTGTTTGTGACACACCACACATACACATAATATTTAAAAAGATATAGCCTACGTATACGCATACACACACAAATATGGTATAATATAATATACCTACAAACGCGCAAACACATACAAACACAAACATATACCTCTATACACAAAAACACACACAACAGCTTTGAAAAACGCACCCATTCAAACTTATCTTCATCGGTACGTTGCACACAACATGTACACTACCTCCTTCCCCTCTTGCTTATTTTTCAAAGTTAAGCACACACACACACACAAACACACCCACACACCCACACACACACACAGACTCGCTCACTCACGCACGGACGCGTGTACACACACACACACACACACACACACACACACACACACACACACACACGGAGAAAAAAAACACTCTCACACACACACGAACACACAGCACAAGATAGATCCTTGAAAAGGATTTAATTCGTAACAACACGCAGGAATTCTAAGAAATTGAAAGAAAGGAGAAAATGGTGCAGAAAAATGAATGGACAATAGGACCCTGAACACGACACGAAACGAAGCAGAAGACCCCAAATAAACACAGGCTACTTGATGATAGCAACATAATAAAATAATTCAATGAATCATACATATTTCTGTCTCCGACTTTCTGCATGATTAAAACTTGTTAGAGAGTGCACAATGCATGTACATCCATTTATCCATACGTGACTGCCCCTCAGGGACAACTGTCTGTGATAACGTCGAGTTGTAGAAATTCCCAACGAGTTGAGGCGTCTCCGTGGGAAGGTAATGGAGCTGGTAAATCTCCGGTCGTTTAAAATCCGGATAAATATTCATACATGTCTCATGTATGTTGTGTAGGCCTACTTGGTTGTTTTCGTTTCTGGCTTTTTCCCTTCCGGAAAAAATTGTGAAATATTTCTTTTGTATGCATTTTGGGCTTTTATTTTTTTTAAAGCCATTAGGCTTTGGTTGTGTTTCTAACAAAGGGAACAACCCAAAATCGAACTCTTAAAGCGACTTCGTCAGGAACTGACTCGCATCTGAAAACGAGTCAGAAGAAAGAATATCGAAGGTCGGGGCCCACACAATTCTAGACAGAATACTTGGATTCTGCATACAACTGGCACGATTAGATTCTGATTTATTTTTTTTCAGTTGGTAACTCTTCTAGATAGATTCTAGGATTGAAATAAAAGAATAAGTTTATTTATTCGGTTTTCTCCCGCCAGAAGTAGGTAATATAGATTACGCCATCGCATAGGCCAGCAAGATGGCCGCTCTCAGAGCCGTTTTATTTTACGTCAAATAGCCGGGTACTTCAAGACTGTGACATCTACTTCACTTAATGGTTTCAATATGTAGCAGATTCGATCCAGTGGAAACTTGTAGATAGATTAATTTCACGTAGATCTAACTAGGATTGAGCTGATAAAAAGGCCATCACTCGTACAGGTGAAGGAGTTAGGGATAGAGATTTGGGTGAGGGGGGGGGGGTGTGCATAACAATCCCAAACTCTTGCCTCACTCTTACATGCAAGAAAATGTCTTTTGCCACGTCATAATCTCGCTCACATCTCGCCATCTTATATCGCCTCCCACGAGAAAGAATTGCGGCCATTCCGTGCTCCCCTATCAGCAGTTTTTACTGATGCAGTTACGTAAAACGACGTCGACGAATTCCCTCAATCAACATATACATGAGATGAAGGCAAATCCCGCAGCAAATGGACGTCGTGTCGTGTGACGAAAGACAAGGCTTATCTTATTGTTCTCCACGCATTTATTTGGCTTAAGAAGTTTTGTATTCGCCCCGAGTAGCTCTTGCCTCTTGTGCTCCAGGAAACTGATATTATTGTGTTGAATAAATAAGTGGGTGCCTCTGAAATCAAGAAACTTCTGACTTAACTTCTATTCCTATTTTGTTGTTGGGGGGGGGGGGGGGGGGTGTCCATTTTCACAACACTGTAAGGTTATTTAAGAGACACACTACTTTAACCCTACTTGTGAGGGAAAAATTCCGTCGATGGAAAGTGGTCGTTTGTACAGTGGTCGTCTTGAACAGGTGGTCGCTTGAGCAGGTTCCACTGTAGTTTGTTTCCATTTATTTAAAGAACGAAGGGTTATTGTTTTCTTTTGTTATTGCTGTAGCCTTGGATATACACACAGACACACACACGCGCGCACGCACAGACACACACACACACACTCACACACACACACACACACACACACACACACACACATACATAGGCCTACAAACACAAACAAACTCACTGAGAGAGAGAGAGAACGAAAGAGAGAAATTAAAACATTTAGGAAAAAAGAGAGCTGAAAGAGAACAAGACAAAGAAAGAGAAAGTATGTCAAGAAAGATACACACACAGTTAGAGACAGAGAGAGGGAGAGAGAGAGAGACAGAGAGAAAGAGAAACACGTAAAATAGATGGGTTAGAAATAGAACGTGACCAAACCTCTTCAATGCTACGAGTAGGAACTATCCTTTTTTCTGCTGGGATTTTTTCTATCTCAGCCTGGGTTGGCCCTAACAGGCAGGGTCGAAATAGCCCGTCTTTTAAATGACCTTACAGTGTTGCAGGGGATTCAACAATTATTTATCATTTACTGATTGTTTCGGGGGATGCCTTCAAGTCAGTACTGAGCTATAAGGGACATGGCACATATTACAGTTTGTATCGCAAAGAGGCGAATACTCCACAACAATATTTGTACTATTCGCCCTTATGCAAAGCAGTCAAGGATTTTATTTATTGCCTCAAGGACACCTTGCAAATTGTCGTTGGTATAAAATATTTGTCACCGCAGAGACGTGATATCTATTCTTAGTCTGTATAGCAGATAGCACATATTCACGTCAGGAATAAATTATAGATTCTTTAACGCATTGTTAGTTTTAATTCATGACATTTTCTAGTAGGATAAATACCAGATGACACACATTTTCCATCAAGCCAGACAGCGAAAATCTTTTTGTCTCAGAAAAAGAATGAGCCCTCGCAAAGCCAGCAAAATCGGAGTTGAGACTCACGCTAACAACGTTTTACTTTCTATTTCTTCATGTCTGAAACGCCAGACAAATGCTGGTCGGAAATGGTTCTAAAAATGCATTTCACATCTTGCCTAAAAGCTTCAATCCATTACATTGTACAAGTCGTAAAGATCACAGTAAACACAGACTCAGGGTTTGCCGCGTAGGTCACGAACCATTGTGCGTCTGTTAGGCGCCATCTGCCGATATGCGCGATCTTAAGATGGCGCAGAACCATCTGCCGATCCGCAGAAAGCGCGCCCATCTCGAGATAGGCGCGCCATCTGCCGATCACTTTGAAACACACACACACACACACACACACACACACACACACACACACACACACACACACACACACACACACACACA
>JAUKPP010288449.1:0-20054 GCA_032273245.1 Phyllaplysia taylori
GTGTGTGTGTGTGTGTGTGTGTGTGTGTGTGTGTGTGTGTGTGAGAGAGAGAGAGAGAGAGCGAGAGAGAGAGAGAGAAAGAACAAATCCATGACATGGCTATTGCTGATATTAATGGTCCCCCCCCCCCCCCTCCAGATGGTCACTATTACAACTATCTTTTACCTCAGAAAATTAAAAAGGCGAAACTGAGAGACGACTGGTCCGTACTAAAATAAACTGTCGAGACTTTTCTCAGTTCAAAGCAACAAAATGCAAAACACATTAGGAGACTCTCAGGGCATCTGGACGAAGACCGTACTGTTTTCTATCAACATTTCCCACGTGACTAAACCGACATTGAGCGCCCGGTGTAAGATCAAAAGAAACGCCCTCCAATTTATTCCCACCCGCTGGCTGATCATTTTGGAGGCCATTTAAACCTGGTTCACACCGCAGCGGGAACCCGTGATTATGCTGATAGGACAGGCTTTATCTTACAAATTGGCCTTGAAATTCACGATCTGGTTCTTCTCTGAGTCATTTGTTTCCTCTCTGGGCGAAGAAAAATGATTTCCCCTCGTGCTTATCGAGGTTTAAATGTTTCTTCTTACCGTTATTTTTGGTTGATTCATTAAAGGACTTTTCAGAAGTTGTAGGGATGTGTTATCGCATTTCTTCGACGAGATGTCATTTATAATGAGCGAGATTTATTTAGAATAAATGTGTTTTTGTTATTGTGCGAGAGTCAGCTATCTTCGCACACGCATGCGCGGTCATATTCACATACACACATGCACACACAAACCCATACACGCACACAAACATAAACACACGCACAGAACAACAGAGAGAGAGAGAGAGAGAGAGAGAGAGAGAGGGAGAGAGAGAGAGAGAGAGACTAAATAACCTTAATGTGTCCCAGATCTTTTTTTTAAATAATCTTTTCATTGAATCAGTTACCCGCCATTGTGAGGTGCTTAAAGTTGACTGAAAATACAGCGTTTGTCTTGTTACTGACAACTTTGCTTTTTGACTTGTACCTTTTCTATGTCTGTTTGTTTGTCACTGTCAGCACTCCTCTACTCAGTTCTTGCTTATTTGCACACATATGAGTCGTTACAAGTTTAAAAGAATAAAGGAGTTGAAAATAAATCTGAGGATATTGATAGCAGGTCTATCACCTCAATAACTTCATGAACAATGCAAATGGACTGACTGTCCTATCGGAGATTGCCGAAAAATTCGGAGGTCCGGCCTCGTAAATGACCTGACAGTGTTGCATGGAGCATTAAACCAAAGCCAAACCAAACCACAAATACTGTATCATACAGATTATTCACTCTTATCTTTACTTATATTAAACAAATGTTCTTCCCAGTAAGCAGCGACATCTGGCGGTAGTGGTGGGGCAGAGCATTTCTGGCTCTTTATGTATAGTAAATTAGAGCCGGGCAAATAGTATCAAATCATTTGTGATTTCAGTAAAAACTATTGTAACTTTTTCTTCAATTTCATAAGAAGAAAAGTAAATCCTCCTAATGTTTATTTCCAACACCATACTCTTCCAGTATTTTTTCTAAATTCTCCCGAAATGGTTTTCCCCGCAACCCAAGTGGGGTAAAGTCTTTCATAGTAGAAAATAATTTCCGGTCCTTTCTATAGTTTAACACAGGATAAAAATAGCGTCAAAGTCCAGAAAAATAAGAACGCGAATTTCCGATTCCCCATATAAGCATCAGGTGGCACTCTAAGCTTCCGGGACACTTTATTCGGCGACTAAACCGTCTATAAGAATACAGTGTCTGTGACCAAACTAAAAGTGGACTGGTCATGCTTCATTACTCTATTTCTGCCTCCAGGTTCGATCCCGCGAGCGTGAGTTGATCCAGGAGTTAGACGGTTTGTGCGGTGGCGACGCCGGGAAGCTGAGTGAGGAGAAGAACACGTTACAGGAGTACAGGGCTGATCTGGACAGTTGTTGTAAACTTACTGACGTCATGCTCAAGTGAGTTGATTGTTTGGTTGGTTGGTTGGTTGGTTGGTTGGTTGGTTGGTTATTTGGTTGGCTTGTTTGTTGGGTAGTTGGTTGGTTAGTTGGTAGATTGACTGCTTGGTTGTTTGATTGGTTGGTTGGTTGGGTTGCTTGGTCAATAAGATGATTTCGATTAAAAATGTGTGTGGTTGGCGGAGGGGGAGGGGAAAGGGGGGTGGGAGGCTCGACTTCAACGTCTATTTCCAATTGAGTATAGGGTTAGAACCCATACCGTGGGACCTCTGCGTTCTAAAGTGGGCGCTAGTATCACTCGGCCACTGACATCACTAACGGCACGCATTGTACTCATCCTCTCCCTTCGCCCTCCTCTTTCCCTTAAAATTTGAATTCTTGTTTGTATTCTTTTGATAATGGAAGGCAAGGTGGAGATTTTAATTTCATTTATTTTTATAGAGTCCAGAGCATTTTCAAGTCGCTTTTCACAATGTTTACTGATTTGAATCGTCCTTGACCTGTCTATTCCCTCCCCAGAGAGCGTGGTGTGGAGATCCTCCTGGTGAAACGAGACATCCAGTCAAAGATGAGCACATTGCTCGAACCCGTGCAGCCTCCACAGTTCACCACCTCTGACCTCTCCGAGCTGACCTTTATGCCAGGGGAAGTCACTCTGGGTGAACTCAACTTTGGCGGCGACTCGTGTGACAGTGTCAAGGTCACGGGGAAGGGCGAACAGATGGCTAGAAATGGAATGGACAGCGACTCGGGTCACGTAACGCCAAACTCTGGAGTGACCAATTCCCCGGATGTCCTAAGCAGACGTGGCGTGACCCGGGAGAACGGAACCACTATGGTATCTGACGTGACGACCAGACTGGCGCACACAGACTCGCAGACAGACCGGAAGACGCTTGTGTCACGTGACACGAGCACGGCGTCCGTGGAGACCAAGGACCGAGGCGTGGCGGCGACAGTCGAGCACAGCGTCCGGGCGCGCGGGACCATGACGGACAAGTCGGACGTCCGGTCATTTACCTGCCAAACCGAGGCTGCTCTGACGTCATCGACACCGCAGCAAAACCTGGGAAGCAACCAAAGCCTTGACCAGCAGCCGACAACGCCGGTGAGGACAGAACCAATGCCAGCCCCAGACCTCCTGCCGGCCTCACCTTACCTCTACTCCACGGGCAGAAAGATCTTCAGTCGGCGTATCCAAACAGAAATATCCGCGCTAGACACAGGAAGTGAGGACATGACCTTGACAGACGCAGAACTGACCAAGCTGCTTGCTAAAACAAAACACGGAGATTTAGCGCCCCCGCCTCAAGACTCCCCCAGCAGAGCGCGGAAGATGGATAGTAGTGTGATTGACGACCTAGAGACGAGGCGAACTCGGAGACGTGCCGCGGCTGCAGCTGTAGCAGCAGAACTAGGAGTGCCCAGCCACAAGACAAGGGTGGCCGAGGTGGGGACGATGACTCACCACGAGGTTAGGATTGTTCCAGAAATGATAGACCAACAAACGTCTCCGGAGCCGGGGTCAGAGGTCAGAGGTGAGAAGGTGAAGAAACCGCCGCAGATGAAGGAGTCGTTCACAGAGACAGAGCGCGTGGAGAGATCGGACCAGGAGACGTGCACGGTGAACGTGTACAAGGAGAGCCGCGCGGTGTTGACCGACCAGGTGTCCACGTGTGACCGCGCCACGGACAGCATCGGTCCACCCACACAGCACCGGGCTGTCGGGACCGTGCAGGTCAGGAAGGACAACTTCGCCGTCCAGGTCTCCCCCAAGGTCAACGCGGCCACCACAAACACGCCGGTCACGGCACAGTGTGATCAGGAATGCCAAGCAACTGACGTCATTGAGCCTCTTACAATTGTTACGTCATCGCCCAGCCAGATGTCAGTTGACAATGGAAGTCCCGTTGAGGGGAAGACAAGCTCTGGTGTTGATGCTCAGCCGAATGTTGGGAAAGTCAGCATCATCACTAAGGATACGGCAAGCGACCCCATTATCTTCCCGCGACCCTGTAAAGCGACGGAAACCACCAAGATCCGGACATCAACAGCAGCGACTGAAACGACTGGGGTGAAGAAAGTTGACCGTGACACGGCCACACAACCCGCCAAAACTGTTGACCAGTGGACGGAGACACCCACGCCGCAGATGGTGAGCACGGGCATCACGCCACCACGTCCCGCCACGCTTGAGATCGGTGTGAGCACCATGCCAGTCATCACCAACGACGAGGCCACGGGGACGGAAGTGAAGACGTACCGGGACTCCCACACGGAGATGGTGCTCCTGGTCTGTGACAACGAGACGCTCACAGACGCTCCGCTCCACGCGGACGCTCAGACCAGCATGGAAGTTTTGACGGACACCGCAGCTTGTGGCACGGACACTGTGGACAACACGGACGAGGGGTCAATGACTGACTATCAGGGCAGCAGCTCTAGACGCGGTGTGGACATGGGTACCGGTTCCTCGGACAGCCAGTCGCCGTCCCCACAGCCTGGACAGCCGTGCTCTAAGTGCGGACACACCAGGCCGTCCGTTTCTCCCACACCGCTGAGCGCAGCGGGCGTTGCCAGTGATAAAGGCAAGGATGCTGCGTCTGTCAACAAGGGTGGTGTCGCTCTTAATGGATCTTCCTCTTCGGTTGACGGCGGCCCACAGAAGCCAGCTCTCCAGACCCAAGACGTTGGCACCATGGCGATGTCCTGCTCCTCCTTCCGGCCGACACTGCAGGTAAGACACCTGTCTGTGTCCAGGGCGCATATGTAGACGTCCTTCACCTTGGCTGTGACCTCTCGGAGACTTCTGCTCCTCTCCCAGCCAAGGAAACAGAGAGTCGAGCAGTTGAGCCTTCTATGAGGGCAGAACTTTGCAGCAGCTGCAGAGAAATTTGTTGTAAATAAACTCTGACTTTGACCCTTCACCCTTTGCTAGCCACTAAACCTTTCTCGACGTGTTTGTGCTTCTTTCAGTCCGCTTAACTGTGACGCTAACTGCTAACCTCACTCTAACGCAGAACTTGTCTTACAGTGCCGAGCTTTTCGATTTTGGAATAAGGCCCTTTTAGGGTTCAATGAATGTATTTTTATAGGCAGGGATCATAAAAAATTGTGTACTTGTGAACTCATGTGTTACTGATAGATAGTACTCGTAAAAAATACGTTTTAAAAGACTACTAAAAAGACAAAGACGCATTCTTATTAACATTTGTGCTGCATCAACGCATTGCTGTAGAACGCTTGAGAATTCATTTCGCCCAAGGATAGACGGGCATCGCTTACTGCTTCATTCAGTGGATCGGACCCTTGTTTCGTGCAAACCCCTCCCAAATTATCCTCCTGGAAGCCCGCGATGAAGCGAGACATGGACTTTCCCATACCAAAACAGAGCCAATGGTCAATACAAAAAGACATCCAATGGCCAATACGAAACGGCATCCAATGGTCAGTTTTCATGTCTTGCACTCCGGTCTTTGTCCACCCTGTCTTCACGATTCGTCCATCGTTTAGCCGTAGTTGTTGCCACAAGATACTAAACCAATGTCCTCGTCAACACTGATATTCTACATGTCTACTAACATTGATGTCATATTGTGTGTGGCTGGTAGCTTGAAGTTACTTAGTTATAAAGGCGCCAGGTTGTTTACTGTTTTAGCCATGTGTGCCTGGTAAAGGTGCAAATAAACGTAGCCAACAAGTACAAGATAAAAATCTTCACAGACACACGTCCGTACTATTGGCAGTGGCATTGTTTCACCCGACGCCAGACAACTATCCCCGCATAATTCTGTAGCCTGAATCAACGCCTCGTTGCGCTCACAAAGTCAGAATAATTCTGACAAATCTTATTTGTTGAGTTAAATCAGTATACTGCCATGATAAACATTTTCTCGGGCCAGGGGTTTAAAAAATGTCTTGAAATTCGGATAACTCAAAACAATAAGCTTAAGTCTAATTTCTTTGTCACGAAACAAGTTAGAAGTCAGATTGTCTTGTCATTTATACATACATACTCGTAGTTATCCTTCTCTCTACTTGCCTCCAATTCCCTTTTATATCTATTGTTGATCCTGGGACTGGCTGCAAACCAATGTCAATATAGCAGTCCTTATCAAATTTCCTTTTCATAATCCGGCTTCTCATTCATGGAGGCAAATCAAACTGTCAGGTTCCCCTGTTTCCATTTGCAACTCGTCGACGGCTTTAGTGCGCTGAAGGTCTATCAATTCTCATGATTCATGTGCATGAACACACAATTTTTAGCTACATGTACGTCCGATCTGATATATCAGAGCTTTATGGTGATGTTTACAAGAAAAGGTCTGATGGCGATTACTCGAACGCTGCTTTTAGGTTAACTGTAATCAAAGAGAGGTATTCAAAACGAGGAATTTGCAAGTTCGTTGCTATTTATGGTACACGTATACATGTATTATGCATTCAAATTCTAAATACCTTTTGCTCTTAAGCTTTATGTTGAAGGAAAACTTCAAGTATTTTTCTTTTTTTTTTCGACACCTGCAAAATACAAATCCTTGGTATGTTCGAACGTATACAGACAGAAGGAAGTGTTCCATTTTTCAGGAAAGCTAATATCCAGTTTTTTAAAACCTCTCTTTGGTTTTGATTATGTAATTTTTTTTCCTTCTGCTTTCTTAAAATGCAACAATTATTACCTCCTACACTAGTGCCTCTGCCTGTCCCTAAATATTTGTTTTTTTAAAATCTAATTGGCTGTTTCCGTTGTCGGTCCCTCCAGGACACGGGTGTGCAGACGGCTCAGCCGTGCCGCCATGACAAAGGTTCCGTCACTTCCGGTGACTGGGAGAGTGACATGTGTCTGCGGCCGCTGTCCAGAGATCATCAGGTGAGTTACCGGCCCTGACTCTGTCAGAATACACTTTTCCACCTACAATTACGTAATAATCTGGTTAATATGTGATATTCCCGTCCCCTAACCAACCCCTTCCTCCCTTTTCAACCTCCATCACTCTTCATCCCCACCATTTCTCTCTCCTTCTCGTTCTTTGTCTGCCCCTCACTCTTTTTTTTCTTTGCTTCTTTCTTTTTTCTTTCTCTCTTGCCTTCTCTCCCTCTGCCTCTATTCTCTTTTCTTTCCTTCTCCCTCTCTCTCACTCTCTCATTCTCTCTTTTGCCCCTCTCTCTCCTTTTCTCCCTCCCTCTTGTTCTTTCCATCTCTCCCCTGTCTCTCCCTCTCTCTCTCTCTCTCTCTTTCTCTCTCTTTCTTTCTCTCCTTTAGTCTAGTTCTCTCCTAGCCAGTATTCTTTCCTCCCGTAACAGATACTCTGACAATCAAGGGAAACAACCATTTGAGTTATCATACCTATCCAACATATAGTCAAGCAAGGGTTATGTTTCTTTACACTATCTTTAGCCTTCTCTTTATGGTCGTCGTCGGTCCCTTTCATGGTCTATTTCAAACGTAATTTACTAAAGATAAAAGAATAAAAAAAATTGAATAGGCATATTAATTTGTATAATAATATTGTGGGTTTGTTCTCATGTTTTTATGTAAATGTACCAGCGTTGCTTGGATTACGTGAAATGAAAACTGTCATCATTCTTTTTTTTCTTTTTTAATTTTTTTTTTTTTATCCCGAGAAGATTCTTTTTCTAATGCGTGTTTGTCGAGAACAGTTCTGAGCAGTGTTACGCCAATATAAAAAAGACCCACAAGTACTATCTCTCTCTCTCTCTCTCTCTCTCTCTCTCTCTCTCTCTCTCTCACACACACACACACACACACACACACACACACACACAAACTCCAACTCTTTCCCCTGTCTCTATCTCCCCTCCTGTCCTCCACCCATCTCCCCCAACTCTCCCACTGCGCCCCGCCCCCCCCTCTATCTGAACCTGTTAATCCCCTCCTTTATTGTGGGTGGTCGGCGGGCGCTCTGGTGTGGTCTGCACGTTCTACTTCTCTTTTTGTTTCACTATTGTCCTCATCTACTTCCTGGTACTGATATGACATATCAGTGTGTCAATAATGCCGTAAAGCCTCAACTAAACAAACAAACTTCATCTCTCTCCCTAACCCTAACCTACTCCAACCCCCTCCCCTCCCCTGCTCTTAAATTGTTAGCTCCCTCCTCTCATATGGATATTTTGCGAGTCCTCTGTGTAGTCGTGCTTTTTCTACTTCTCTATTGTAACTTTATTTGACTATTGTTCTTATCTAATCAATCATTATTTTACCTTATAGCCTCTATAAACAACCCTTTCCTTAGTGCCACTAGCGTCAATAGTGCCGTAAAACCTCGAATAGACAACTAGCGTTTCTCTCCCCCAGGACGCGGCGACGAGCACCGAATCCCTCCCTTACATCGGACTCCTCAGTGAGATTGACGTGGACGAGCTGATCGTTGTACCGGAAGCTGCCTTCGAGCTCGTCTCGGACACAGACTCTGAGTGTGACGTCATCATGGTGGACACCCAGACCTCCACGGACTTTGTCCAGTGCGTGGAGGAAGGGACGCAGACCAGAGAGTACCACGTGACTGCAGGGGGAGGACCTGAAACGTCCTCTATGGTTAACTCACAAGATTCTACTTCCAGTGGACTTTCTACTAGCGCGAGTGGGTCTTCACAAAGTCGAGATAAGAGATGTGTAGGGGAGATCATAAAGTCAATGGTGGCGGTGGAAGGAGGAAGTGTAGGAGAAAAGGGAGGAGTGCAAGGAGGTGTTGTCTTCCAAGACGATTTGGAGAAACAATTGGTGAGCATAGGTGTAAACACTGAGAGCGCGCTCACCCTAGAGAAAGAAACTTGCACACCTATGAGGCATCTGTTCTCTAAAGGCACCATGACGTTCTACGTTTCGAAAATGGACAAATCTACGAGCACACTTAACCAAGCAAGTACTCTCAAACCTGGCGTGTGTGCTGCTAAGTCAAGGTCGGCTGACAAGGTCACCATGACGTCACAAACGGATAGAAAAGACGTTGCCATAGAGACGGACAACACCCGGTTGGACGGTAGAATAACGGCGTGCATCTCTAAACTACGAAATGTCTCTGAGCGTCTCAACAGCCCGACACGGAGGAAGACATCGGACGGAGATGTGTTCTTCCCTCACTCCACGCCCGGACAAACGCCGAAATCAGATCTCCTAAGTCCAACAGACGTGCCTCAGCGAGCGATGTCCGGAACTGCAGCCAGCGCAGAGGCAGGTCGACAACAGCAAGTGAGAAACCTCCTCGAACAAACGGATGTCAAATTGAGACAAAAAGACGCCGCTGCTATCCGAAAACCTCAGCCTATAACAACACTAAAAGGCAGACGACCCTCCCAACCAACATCGGTGGTTAGTGCGTCAAAGACTGGCGGAGAGAAGAAAGGTGAAAGTAGCTGCGATGGTACTCAGAGTTTACCGCGGAAACTGAAATCTGAGCAGCGTTCAGGTGTTGTCCGGATGGGTAGCCAACCTCTGTCGCCCAGTAGGCTGCCCCTTCTCCGCTATAACTCTGCTCCAGGCAGGATCGCCACAGTGCCCGCTCAGACACTTCTCAACAAAGCTGCAGAGAGCGCGGCAGCTCAAGCCGGACGTCGTAGCCCTCGCCTCTCCCCGAGCAAAATCCCCATCACCAAAAAGAAAAGTCCTCCTGATTACGTCATCCCCTCTCATGTCCGGACAAATAGCCAGCCGGACGAGACGCCACAGCTGAGACGTCCTCTACCCAGCATCACAGAGACTCGAACCTCTTCCTCCTGCTCTGACGCATCCTCCTCCTCCTTCATCTCCGCGTCCTCTAACACAGCAGGCGTCAACTCCAGACCCTCCTCGGGCGCACTCGACCCTCCCACCTCCCAGACCAGCTCAGAAGTGTTCGCCCCTTCCTCCCCGAAATTATCCCCCCTGATCGGCCCTGACCTTCTGATCACCGTCCCCCCGGCAAGGTCAGACGGCACACCCAGCCCGGCCAACTCCATGCCGCCCAGTCCGAGGCCTCCCTCCTCCATATCCCACACTACCTCCACATCCTCGCTAGACAAGGACAAGAGTTCCACAGCAACAACCCCACGGGGCTCCACGGAGACCATCAACAGCAACAAAGGAGCAGAAGAAAAGGAGAAATCGTCAAGTAAAAAGAGCGGAGGTTTGGGCTTCATGCAACGATTCTTGTCCAAAAAGAAGAAAAGTTCTGACAGTAAGAAAGAGAAACCCTCGGCTTGCAAACCTACACTTCCACCAGCAGAAGCTGCCGCTGCTCTCGCCACCGCGACCCTCCCTCCCCCGACGATCCAAGAAGGACCACAACAGCACTGGCCCCAACTACAGCTCCCTCCCCACCACTACCCTCCTCCCCCCGAGCCCAAATCGCCCTCCCCTCCCCGCAAACCCCGCCCTTTCGTGATCGTAAGACAACGGGTGGTCTCCATCCAACAAGACAACGTGGAGCATGTACAAGAGAAGCGGCGAGGCAGCAAAGACCAGGCGGGCTTGACGCTAGAGCTTCCCCAAGCTACGCCAGCTGCGACGCCGCGCACAGCTCGAGTTGCGGGCTCCAGTGTGGACGGACCAAAGAAACCGGCGAGCTCGCCACTGACTCAGAAAAAATTGGATGTGAAAAAACGTGACGTCGGTGCAGACAAGACCAGTCCAAAGAAGGAAGTAGCGACTGCGGATAAAGAAAAAGGAAAGAAAAAAGAGGTGAAAGGAAAGTCTAAAAAAGATGATGGTTCTGATAAAGTGAAAAAGTCACGATAAATTCTGTTACCGTGAAAAGAAACATGTTTTAGAATTCATAGCTTTAATTTTTTATGCATTCAGTATTTGAAATGGGACTAAACTTGGGTATTATTACTGTGTTGGGAACATCATGACGAATTGAATGGAAGGTGGAGAGAAAAAAAGAGAGTATCGAAGGGCAGAAAACTGAATGTTTCGATGTGAGGAAGTTTTGTGGTGTGTTTTGTATGGTCTATAGCGTGATCTAGTTTTATTGCAAAAACAACAACAACAACAACAAAACTGCATAATATTATGCATATCATTATTCTTTTACGCTAATCGTTTTCTTATATTTATCAAGTCAACTGAACTTGCTGACAACTAAAACGAAAATAAATGTCAAAAGAGAGTGAAGAACTGCCACCTCTAATGTTGAACTCTTAATCGTTGTCATACGTGAGCCAATATAGCTGCAGACTTCTCTATGTTACGTCAGTTGGTTAAAATTAATCTTTGCTTTGGTCAGTTCAAGCAATTCGCCGATATTAACGAACACAGAATGAACAAATGACGTTGCATTAAAATTTGATCATAGCACAAGACCGCACATCCTGAAATATAATTCTTCAATAATGCTGAAGAGTTCCAGACTTCCGGTTGAGATGAGGGCTTTCGTGTGTTGAGAAATAGACCAGAACTTATGACAGGGGAGGCAACAAGGCTTCTTTAGCTGCCTGGGACCAAGGTACAAGTATGTTTCGTCTGCGAATTGCCAGTGATGTTTGAGACAGGTCTTCGCTTATGGTTGACGAGCATCAGATTTGATTTTTGAAAAACGAGATGATATTATGTTTGACTATGGAATGGAAATATTCGTGGATGTGCTTGCTTTTGAACGATTCAGGAATGCTTTGGCACTGAAAGATTTCATTGCTCTGACCTTACAAAATGTAACTGCATGTATTTCGTTGATAGTAGTATTACGAAAGAGAGTGCAATTGATTATAGTTATTCTAAGTTTATAAGAATTTGAAGTCATTGGTATTATAGTTATACCCCACCCATGTAGCATCATAAAGTCGAAATGAAAACCGCACATAAAATAATAATGCGATTATTTTATATTTAGTAACACTATGTGTGACGGTATTGTTTTCTTTTCAGAGGCATTAGATCTAATACCCCCTGCTTAAGAGTGTACATAGCAAACAACATGAATATGATCCCTTTGATGTAACGTCCCCCCTCCCCCTTTCTGCTTCCTCGTATATCCCAAAGACTTCATACAACTATAGATCTTGCTCTCAACCATCGTTACTTTAATCATCAAAGTAAGTCCCTATCCCACTTGTCATACAAGTCATTTCAATATGTGTTTCTAATCATCCCATTTATTTATTTATTTATTTATTTTTATAGATCTTTAGTTTCATAAACGAGAGAGTCGGTGAACCGGCATCTCGGATATGTTAGGCTCTTCGCCTATCATACGGAAGATCCACATGCGGACGATCTCGTTTTTCTGCCGAGATTCTTCCCTCTCAGCCTGGTTGGCCTTGACTGACAGGGTCGTAGTAGCTCGTCTCTTAAATGACATTACAGTGTTGCAAGGGACGTAAAACTGATAACCAAACCAACAGCAAAAGAATCAGTGAACAAACTGTTATGACGTGCAGAGGCACATAATATACTTTTTGATCAAGTACACGTAGACCTACTGTCAACTGCTTCGGTCATTAAATGGCATTTACAGGGTCTGATAGTGTTCTATAATGTTCAAGCTATGTTCACACGCGTCATTTCTTCATGTTTCTCCAATCCCTCCCCTCATAGTGATGAAATCTTTAGTTTCACTCTCGAGAACAAGTATAGCATGCTTGATACCTATAATATCTACACCATCCTGTACTAGCTGACCCCAAACCCCGACGACGACCTGATAGCGTCACATAGCGATAATCCGGATATCTTATTCTCGAGCAATTGGTCCAGATAATCGGTATATCCGATGGTAGAGTTGTAAATGAAAATGACATGTTCTGAATCAGCGAAAGGTCTCAGATCTCTAGTCCTACAATGCATTTTACGTGGCCACAGAGCAGGGACATGTTTTTCTTATTGGCCAAAACGTTTGACCAAACGAGTTGTAACGTTCGTGATCGTGTTGCCGACAAAGTAACTTTGATGCGCTGATAGCGAACCGGTTTAACACTCGCGGATAGTCCCGTGCTCTGGTCAGTTTACCGAAGCGAATCCTCTCTTTACAGTTATTCAAGAAGCAAGTGTCCGAATCCAGAATATCGAATTTCCGAAATAACGGGTACGATACTTAGTTAAAAGTTGCTTATTTAATTTATAGAGGCGCCGTCTTCTTCCGCTGATTTAGCCATGTTATTATTAGCTCCTAAAAGAAGAAAATTAATCTATGTTCGTATAATCGAGATATCTGGATTATCGAGATGTGAGTGTAGAAAGATTTGCTCGACTGACCCTATGGGTCACATTGTGTACTCTATAATCTGTGATAACAAGTAGTTGTAGAACTATATATATATATCTGTATACATTATATAATATTATTTATTTATGACAACATATTATTACAATATTTTGGCAAGCTATATAATATTATCATATCATAATGTGTTATTGCACTTGGTTTTATTTTGACTTTTTTTCAAGTTTTGTTTTTAGTTAGTGAGGATGCGACTATTATGATGTGAAAATCTTTTGTTGATCAAATATTAAAGATACATACAGGTGTATGTGCGGAGATGAAAATAGAGGATTACTGGTTTGACTTCATTATTCATTCTGTTGTTGTTGTTGTTGTAGTTATGTTTGTTGTTGTTATTTTTGTTGTTATTGGCACTGTTGTTGGTTTTTTCATTTTTGTTGTTACCACTGTTGTTTTTCCTATATTGTCATTGTTGCTTCATTCTTGTTGTTGTTGTTCATGTTCTTGCTGTTCTCGCTGCTGTTGTTTATTATTATAGTTGTTGTTGTCGTTATTGTTGTTGGTGCTGTTGTTGTGGCACCACCAACTATCCACGACAGACGGCTTCATAGAGCAATCTAAAATAGAAGTCTGACGCACGGAACGCAGAAAAAGAAGAAGAAGAAGAGTTGTTGTTCTTTTGCCTTTTCTCCTTTTTTTTAAATTTGATCTTCCTTATCTGTAGTTATTGATATAATTGTTAGTTTCCTTGTTTGTGTGGTCTGCAGTAAGTGTCACTGTTGTCCTGTTCTACTTCTTGGCTCTGAGATGTCCTGATGGTGTTGACAGGAGAGTAAAAAAACATGAGAGTGAGGAGAAAAAAGAGGAAATGAAAAATACAGAGTGAAAAATGAAGACGACGAAGGGGAGGAAGAGGAGAAGAAGAACGAAGACAAAGAAGGAGAATTTGTGAACAACAGCAATTGCTTCGATGCAAAACTGTCAAGTAGGCTATTGAACACCCGGTGTCGCCTTTAATACAGTCGGTGAAACGGAGATTATATCAGTTGTTTAGCACATTTTCTTTTACTTGACTTAACTAGATCATAATAGAATTTCAAATTCAGTCGACTGTTCTCTATGCTTAGAATCCACAAGAGAAAAGGTTATTTTAGTTTATACGCCATTAACTTGCACCAACTCAATAGAAAGGAAGTGAAAGAAGACGCCATTGTTCTACGTCATTATCTATAGAAAGTGCTATTTATGGAACGTGACATAAGGTCTCCTTGAAAAAAATTACATAGCCTGAACGAGCATCTTTGATGCGGAAGTGTTTTGGGCTAAATTATCATTATGACGTAATAGCTGCATGTGAATAGGAACCGTCAAACTTGTTTTACCTTCATTATGACTTTCAACCGAATTCAATTTTAAACCACTTACAGGTCAGTAACCGTCACATGCGCATCAAAGGAGGACCTCACTATACACGTCGCGCACTTTTGTTTTAGGTTCAAGACAAGCACTATAGTCCGGACCAGCCCCCGTTTTTTGGGAATAAAATATTAATCACTGGGCAGATTAATCTTAAACTTGGCATGTGCAATATTCCCAGAGGGTCTTGTTCTCCTGATTTTTTTTTTACAGCAGCATAGGATACTTCCAAATAAGGGTTTTACTCTATAAATTTCAAATGTTTTAGAGTTATTCACGAAAAACAGTGCTCGCGGAGGTTGGTCCGGACTTTAGTTCCACTTTGGTTGTGTAAGTAGAGAGAGATCCAAATCGAGACTTCCAGCAGTAATCCGACTCTTTGAAGGAAGGGTCAGATGAGGAGCTAAATGCAATACCCTTGTGTTTTTTAGAAGGGAACGGCGCTAAACATAGAAAGGTCAAAAGACGAGAACATTTCTTTCTTTAAGGAAGGCAATAATTTGGCCAGTTTGGCAACGTTTAGAGAAACTAAATGGGAACCTTCTTTCCTACCTACGTACATGTAACACGATGTCCTTGGTCGACGTCTTTTCTTTTCTTCTTTTTTTTTTTTTTTTTTTTGTCGATTTGTTTTGGGGATGTTTGTTTGCTTTTTGTTGAGGGGGGTGGGGGTGTCTTTTCTAGCTTTATTTCAACATGTTAACACAGTGAAGAGGCGGGCTACTTCGACCCGTGTCAAGTCTAACCTGGGCTGACACTGAGACGGACACTGTATCCCAATAGAAAGAAAAAGAAAGGAGATACTTGAATTTTTACGCAGATCGTCCGCGAGTGGGGTCGATCACGGATCTTCCACCGGTCCTGTGGTGTAATGGTTAGGCTCTTTGCCTGTCATGCGAAAGACCCCGGTTCGATCCCCGATCGCGGACGACCTGGGGTTTTTTCTGCTGGGATTTTTTCCCTCTCAGCCCGGGTTGGCCCTGACAGACAGCGTCGAAGTAGCCCGTCTCTTAAACGACCTTACAGTGTTGCAGGGCACGTAAAACTGGTAACCAAACCAAACGTGTCTTCCGTATGATGACCAGTAGAAAAACGGAGACCGTGAACTGAAAACTTCCCGATCTGGTAAATGAACTTGAACTCTGTGTTGCAACCAGTGTCTATGGTGTAATGGTTAGGTTGTTCAGCTATCACGCGGAAGACCCGAGTTTGATCCTACTATTAGGATTCATCCCTCTATGCCCGGCTTGGCCCTGACTGACAGCTAAGATCCAAGTAGACCGTCTCTAAAATGTCCTTACATTGTTGCATGGGACGTAAAACTATAAATAAAATCTGTTTGGCTATGCTAGAACATCGGAGAAGCTGGCATCTATTATAAATACACATGTAACTTCTAACTGAGTGACTTGAACTCTTGTCTCGTGTGTGATAGTCGAATAGCCTACCCGTTAAACCACGATGCCGTTACGAAGGTCATAAGATCTAGTTCGCTCAATCATGATATAACGATTAAATTGATTGTTTCGGATTTTCCCCCCTTTATCCACATTTTTAAAAATATTTTAGTCAGACGTAAAAATCGAATGGCAAGCTTCTGATTTTCGCTTACTGTTACAATGATTCTATTTGCGTTCTGATCAATCTTACAACAGACAGCAAAATAATAGAGATCAGACAATGTAATTTTATTTTTTTTAAGAAATGAAAAAAGAACATTTCAATAGCTAACTTCAAACACCACGTCCTAGACAACCATCCATCTGACTATTGTTATCGGAGAATGCACCCTATACCCCGCGGGTCGTAGCATTTCTGCCATCCTTATACAGTCAAACTTGTCAAAGAGACCACGCAATATCGAGAAGAAAGTGGTCGTTTTATACAGGTGGGCGAATGTGGGAAAAACTCGCTCACCCCCGTGACACGACCGGAGCAGAGGAATGTAGGCAAACAAGGAATAATCATTAACTAACTTTAACATTAAATAGGTAATTGGATCAATCGACAGAATCCCTCTAGACCATACATCTCAGTTCCTCATTAGTAGAACACAATAATTAAGAAAACTGGATGACAGCGTTATGCTAACAGCGTTTTCTGTGTTAACCAAACGGCGTCAATAAAGTAGGAATGACCTTGGGGGAAAAGTTCCTGAGACTAACGGCCGAGTTCTTGAGCATTTGAATGAATGGGCCTCGGACTTCTTTTTTTCTTTCTTTTATGATAATAATTTGCATTGCTTAGGATTTTTTATGATTAGCCCTTCATTCACACGCCTTTGCAATCAGATTGTGCCTGCAGATATTGATAAGGTCGATAGTTTACATTGTTTCGTTTCGGGTTTGGTTTTCCTTTGGTTGTTGGGGGTTTTGTTTTGTTTTTGTTTTTTATATATTTTTATGTGTTTCACTAATTATTTATTTTTATTTATCTATTACTCATTTTTTTTATTTATTAATTTAGCTATTTGGGCTTCTGTTATTAAACACTGAATTCCCATTGCAAAATTCAACAAAGCTAAGGACTTTGTCATCTCAATGGAAATTCTCTTTAAGCCTAACAATAGTGTTGGTAAAGTTTTGGGGTCATTTTGCTTTTGTTTTTGTTTCTTTGCTTTATTCATTTTTGGGTTGTTTTTATCATGTTTAGGATGTAGGTTTTCGTTGTTGTTTGTTTTGTTTGGGGGTTGCTGTTGTTTTGTTGATCTTTTTTTTTGGGGGGGAGGGGGGGGGTTGTTTTTGGTGGGGGGTTTTTTTTTTACCAGAAGCTTCAACAAAATTTACTGTAATCGCCAAGAGAGGTAGGGAAACGCAAGTATTGGGCGAACACATTGTGGAGGCTGTTGGCTGTGTACACACAGACTGTAAGATTGGACATACAGAAGTGTAGTTGTAAGACTCTCAGCCTATCACGGAAAAGACAGTGGTTCGAGACCCATGTAGAACATTATTTATCGAGTATCTCTGTCGCTATGCCGGGATGTTGTGCCCCTTTCAGACCGTAATGGTTAGGCTCTTCGCTAATCATGCGGAAGACCTGAGTTTTATTCCGCGTGCGGGCGATCTGCGGTTGTTGTTTTTTCTTCTTCGATTTTTCCCTCTCAGCTCGGGTTGGCCCTGACTGACAGGGTCGAAGTAGCTCGTCTCTAAAATAAACTTACAGTGTTGCAGAGGACTTGAAACTGGTAACAAAAGACCAAAATCTGCTCTGCCTCTGACAGGCAGGTTTGAAATACCTAGCCTCTACAATGACAAACAGTGTTGCAAGGGGCTTAAAACCAAAGCCAAATCAAACAAATCTATTGCGTCCTAAAACCCCAACCAAACAAATAAAACAAACAAGCAAATCTGTTCACACCGAATGAACCCGGCCGTCTTCGTAACAGCAATTAAGGAATTTCACGTGACCGTGATTGACGATCTAAACAAAGAAGGTTGCCTCACATTTTCCTCCCTCAAAGGAAATAATTGTTGGCGTTCATTAGACTGGATGAATTTACTCTACATTCTGTGGGCGGTTTTCTACTTCAAAAACAGAAAAGTCACGTTGTCTTCTCTCGTTAATTTATCGTCTGGGACTATACTTTAAACGTTACCACACATACACACACACACATACACACACACACACACACCTTCTCTCTCTCTCTCTCTCTCTCTCTCTTGCACACACACACACATACACATACATACACGCACTTACATACACGCACATATACACACACACACATACACGCACAGAGAGACACATAGCGCTCAATACAAGCCTTACAAGATTAGATTTATCAACTATTCCATTCTCTCTTTCTCTTTGTCACTTTCTCTCTCTCTCTCTCTCTCTCTCTCTCTCTCTCTTTCTCTCTCTCTCTTTCTCTCTTTCTCTCTCTCTTTCTTACTCTTTCTCTCTCTTTTTCTTTCTTTCTCTCTTTCTTCCTCCCTCATTTTCTCTCTTTCTCTCTCTCTTTCTCTCTCTCTCTTTTTCTCTTTTTCTCTCTCTCTTTCTTTCTCTTTCTCTCTCTGTTTCTCTCGCTCTCTTTCTCTCTCTCTTTCTCTCGCTCTCTTGGCACGCACAAACACATGCGAACACACATTCAAACACACACACACACACACACACACATACACACACATACACGCTCACACAAATTGCCATGTCCCCATCCCCAGACCAAGGTAGCACTACAAAAGCTCTCAGACGTCTACATGGCCATTCCAGAAAAATGTCAAGCAAACTACGGCACCTAGGATTGAGTCCCACAATGTTTCACTTGCTATTTCTGCCAAAGGAATGTATGTATCATACTACAGTCTTTAAGAAAACAAAAACCAGAAACATATAGGATGCTGTTAGGCGTACATTCAATTTTTTAAAAAGGTCATTAAGTTTAATTGTAAATGAACAAATACTCCAATTCTTTTGGACCTTATTGACAACACTTTATGAATGAAGACATTGAGCTTCTGGCATTGGAAAAAATCGTTACGAGCGGTTTCGTTTCAGAGACGGGCTACTTCGACCCTGGCAGTCAGGGCCAAACCGGGCTGAGAGGGAAAAAAATCCAGGAGAAAAAAACCCAGATAGTCCGCGCGTGGGATCGAACTCGGGTCTTCCGCTCGGCCAACGATGCCCCCTATTTTGCTGGGATTTGTCTCTCTCATCCCAGATTGGCCCTGACAGGCAGGGTCGAAGTAGCCCGTCTCTTGAATGACCTTACAGTATTGCAAGGGACGTAAAACTGGTATCAAAACCAAACGCTACAAATAGGGAATGACTCCAAGCCCCTATCTTTGTAACAATCAGATGTCAGGCGTCTCCCCCATCAACTACAATTTGCTCCCCGGAATCATGGAAAGGGTAAGGTGTCGGGAATTCATTTCCTCTGGAGCAGAAAGAGACGACCTATAATTTCGGCTTGAAACAGTGGAGAAGATTCCTGGGCTCATTTGGTCATTTCCGGGGACATCGCTGTTGGAATGCGGAGAACGTTGCCCCTATCTTGTTTCCCTTTTGTTTGGTTCCGACTTGGTTTGGATTTGATTTGGATTTGTTGGAAGTCTTTTGCAACACTATAAGTCATTCCACGAGATGTGTAACGTCGACCCTGGCTTTCAGGCCCAAAACGGTCTGAGAGGGATGAATCCTAGCAGAGAAAGGCAGATCGTTCGCACGTGGAATCAAACTCGGGTCTTCCGCATGATAGGCTGAAAGCCTAACCATTAAACCAGAGACGCCGATGTTTCGTTTAGATTTTGCTTAAAGTTCCAACACTGAAAGGTCACTTAAGATACAGGCTTCTTCGACCCTGCTTGTCATGGCCACCCCAGGCTGAGAGAGACTCTGTCCTGGCAGAAAATCGGTAATGATCAAACAAACTGACCGACGTGGGCCTCGAATTCATTTCTCTGATTACCTTGGAATAACTTTTTACTTTTGATTTGACGGGTGATGAAAATCAAAATTGTCAAGTGATTGTGTTTTCTTGGTTTTGT
>JAUKPP010288505.1:0-10296 GCA_032273245.1 Phyllaplysia taylori
CTCCTCTCTCTGAGGCTGTCTTTCTCTCTCTTTTTCTTTCTCGTTTTCTTTCTCTTTCTCTCTCTCTCTCTCTCTCTCTCTCTCTCTCTCTCTCTCCCCTTCAAATTTCTTCCTCCTCTCCCTCTCTCTTTCTCTCTCGTATTTATTTTTCTCTTTCTCTCTCGTTCTTTTCCCTCTCTTTCCCTTCTCTCTAAGTATCTTTTCCTCTATTGTTTCCTTACTTTCTCTTTTTCTCCTCTCCCTCCAAATCATTCTCTCTCCTTTATCTCGATCATTCGCTGATCCCTCTGACCCTTTCTAATTCCCCATAATACACATGTAGCAAAATCTCAAGAAAAAGACCAGCCCACCAGGATTTGGCAGCAGTAGTTTACTAATTTACATATTATCACACTTGACGTGATGTATATTCACTGGATCTGCGCCGTCTGGGACAAAATTAAGAATATGAAAATGAAAAAAAAATGAGGAAAGAAAATGGACGAGGTAGGCCTTGCATCGTGGATTGTGATTTGTTTTTCTGCATGTCTTAGGTCTTACATTTCCTGTAAGAATCAATTGAAAGTGAAGGAAATAACAGTCCATAAGAATGACGGAAAGACCAAAAGAGAATAATAGAAAGAGAGAGAAAGTATGTGTGTGCCTGTGTGTGTGTGTGAGAGAGAGAGAGAGAGAGAGAGAGAGAGAGAGAGAGAGAGAGAGAGAGGTAGAAAAAGGAATACAATGAAGGAGAGAGGATAACAACAACATGTGAAGAATGACAGAGTAAATCAAGGAGAGTAAATGAAAGAAGAAAACGAAAGAAGTTCGGGCTCGGGTGTCCTCCTGACTGGAATCATAAATCATTGTCAAGCCGGTGTAGTCGGGAGAATATTTGGAAATGATTTGCCGCAGAGCATGTTAGCAACACGGGGCCGATATTTCACTGGGGGAAAACAGTAGCTTGACGGGTTGCGAGAAGGAATGACGCTCAGAGAGGGAGAAGAAAAAAATAAGAAGAAGAAGAAATGAAAACGGGGGAAGGGAGAAGAAAAAGACGACGACGGCGGCGGCGGCGGCGACGAGGATGAGGAGGAGGAGGAGGAGGAGGAAGAAGAAGAAGAAAAAGAAGAAGAAGAAGAAGAAGAAGAAGAACAACAACAACAACAACAACAACAACAACAACAACAACAACAAGATGAAGAACAAGAAGAAGAAAAAGAAGAAGAAGAAGAAGAAGAAGAAGAAGAAAAAAAATAAAAAAAATGAAGAAGTAGAAGAAGAAGAAGAAGAAGAAGAAGAAGAAGAAGAAGAAAAACAAGAAAAAGAGGAGAGAGAGGACGAAGACTGGGGAAGGAAAGAAGAAGAAATAAAATGCGAAGATGAGACGGGAGAAGAAAAGAAGACGAAAAAGAAGATAAAGACAGGGAAAGAAGAGAAGAAGATAGGAAGACACATAAGAAGGCGAAATCGGGGAGAAGAAAAAAGCGCGGGAATTCAGATTCTGGCTTCTGGAGACGTGGATAAAAATCTGGCGCGTCAAGCATTCCTGAATCTCCTCGCCAGCTTTCGTCAGCGGACAGTTGGTTATCGCTCTGGGCTACCCGCGAGACTCCTTCCAAATAGGCTTGGCAGAGGGAACAGAACGCCTATGAAGTGTGTGAACATTCCAGAAATCTGGATAACAATTCGGTTTGGTTTGGTTTTAGTTTAATTTTAGTTTAAAAGGCTAAAACAGTCAAAGAAGCTCTGTGAATATTAAGCCTGCTTGAGTGCTGAAGTAAAAACCAAAACAAGAAGAGGCTAAAGCAGCTGAGACTGGCGTCTCTACAAATAACCCGTTCCTTACTACCTCAATAAATATATATTTAATGTATAACTCGAAATCTAATTTAAACCCTTTTCCCTAGATATAGTTTTGTGAAAATTCTAAAATTCTGGATAAATGTCTGGTTTGCTTTGGTTTGGTTTTTGCTTACATATTTTGTAACACTGTAAGGTCATTTCAGAGGCAGGCAACTTCGAACCTGCCCTCGATGGACGTATAGAGCCGATGGACATGAAACCTTAAACAATCAAACAAACAAACTATCAACCTTTCCTGTCAGGGCCAACTTGGGCTTAGAGAGACACAACATTCCAGCAGAGAGATGGAGGTCCTTGTCCAACGTAGGTATCGAAGTGTTGTTCTCTGAGTGAAAGGTGGAGACTCTAACTACATTGTACATTTTTATGCATCATATCTCTTACACCACAGATGCCTAACAATTGGTTATCGCTTTGGCTTACTGGCGAGATACGTTCCAGATAGGCCCCCTGTCTTTGTCTTCTTTCCTTCTCTCGTCTTCACAGAGTACACTTCACGAATAATCCGGATGAAGTTTTTAGTTTTGTTGGGTTCGGTTTACGCCGGCCTTTCTCACAATGTAAGTTTTTTTTTAGAGGCCTATCTGAAACACGGCTTGGAATATGACAAAGTAATAATGATAGAACATGTAATGGACTGTATTTATAACAGCCCATATCACTGCTCGGCAGCAAACTCTTTGGGCTTTACAATCTATCATTACCGCGACAAAGTGATTCAGAAATAATCTCAACTTACTAGGAAGCATACATTGCAAACTGGCAATTTACAAGCTCTCAAACACTAACATACATGTAGGCCGACTGAGAAGATATTTCGCTGTCTATGGCCGGGTAACCGTTCGCACCTAGGTAAAGTGGAGAGAATTAGTGTAAAATGTCTTTCCCAAAGACATAACGTCAGGCCCGAGCTGTGATTCGAGCTCACAATCTTCCGATTACGAGTCCGGCAGCCTAACCACTAGACTAGACTGTGCAGCCTGCAAATATACATGTAGTTGGTTGTTTTGCGTAAGGGTGAATAGTTCAAATATTATAGTGGGTATTCGCCTCTTTGCTATTCAATAAGCGATATCATTATTACACGTATATTATAGTTGCAGTACATAATGTAATGCATTATTGTTTTTTCTGCTTTGTATTTTTACTTACGCACAGTGTACAATGACATGCTCTACATGAATCGGGACTGTACTCGCAGACTGGCAGTCTCTCGCCCTGTTTACTATTCATGCTCGGATGCCGCAAGGGAGAGAACTTCCTCAACAGGGGCAGATCATCCACATGGTTTGGCACTTGGGGCGTGCGAGTTATGCCGCTTGGTACAGTAAGCAGTCAGGCGATGGTGCGGATTGGTCAGGTTACCACCGGCGGGAAGGATTGACACGAGTACATGGTCGGTATGATGATCCGAAACTTCTTTCGTCTTTTTATTGTTTTCTTTCTATCTTCTTTCTTCCTGTCTATCTTTCTTTACTTCTTTCTCATTTTCCCTCTTTCACTCTTTCTGCCCTTTTTGTTAAAAAAGCTCTCCTACCTTTCATTGATTTTTCTTTCTTTCCGCCTTTTTCTTGCCCTCTTTCTTTCCGGCGATTTTCTCTTTTTCGACCTCACCAATCAAATAACCCTCCTCCTTATTTTCATCCTCCTCGTCATTATCACAAATACGTCGGCAACAACAAACACAACAACAGCAGCAGACAAAAACAACAACAATGTATCGCCAAAGTCGCTGCGGTGTAATGGTTGGGCTCTTCGCCTGTCATGCGGAAGACGAGTTCGATTTCGGTCGTGTTTTATCTTCGATTTTTTTCTGCTCTCAATCCGTCTCTTAAATGACCTTACAGTGTTGCAGGGGACGTAAAAGTGGTAACCAAACCAAATCTATTGCCACAACTAAGGAAAATGAATCATCGAAAAGCCCATGAAATCAGGAAAACTACAAGAAACGCGAACAGTTCCTCAAACACAAACGTTTTCAAGGGATTTGAACCTGAGCAAAACGATAAGCAGCTGAGCACACACGTGGTCGCCACATGACACGAGAACATCTTGACATATCCTTCGCCCCCTCCTCACCCCCCCCCCCCCCCACACCCACACAAACACGTACACTCACATAGACACCCACAGACAGACACACAACCCGCCACCAGATGCACGTGTAAAGAATACACTTCAGCAAACCAGGCTCTGGCTCACACATTGTGTCCTCCCTTCCTGTGTGTGTGTGTGTGTGTGTGTGTGTGTGTGTGTGTGTGTGTGTGAGCGTGCACATTGTACAATATGTGTTTGGGCAGAGAGCTTTATTCATAATGAAAGAAGAACTTAGCCTATGGCGCTCAGTGAAAACCACAAGAAGAAGGCGAGCGAATACACAGAGGAGTCAGGACTCCTAGGAAAATAAGCGCGGTACCCTTAATTACGAGATTTACAAATCATGGTCCGAGTGTACAAATACGCGATATAATATTTCCTTTCAGCACTATTTCTTCAATTTCAAAGGAAGAAGGAAATGTCACTGGCAACGAAATGAAAAATTGACGCGGTATCATGTGACTCAGTTTTTCATAAAGGGAAGCAAATTTCTCCTCTCGAATTTATTCCTCTCTGTCGTGGGAGAGGTTTGTGCGCATATGGTGCATCTGTGTATTATTGAAGACCAAAGGAAAGGCAGGGAAAGATAGATGAGATGACACGTGTAGATTGTGAGTATAGATCGGGAGAATAAAAGGGTTCTTTTTTTCTTTATTTTTACCTTTTGTTCAAGAGATAAGGGCCTAAAAATGTATGTGTTTTACTGGGACAGTGAACCTTTCTCTCTCTCTCTCTCTCTCTCTCTCTCTCTCTATCTATCTGTCTATCTCTGTATATGTGTATGTATGTGTGTGTGTTTGTGTGTGCGTGTGTGTGTGCGTCTGTGTGTTGGGGGCGGGGCGTCTTAGAAAGCTAGCTGTGTTATTAACAAATTGACCCACGGACAAGTCGAGCCAATTTCGACGGCGCCATTCTCAGAGCAAATTCACCGTAATCAGAACTGAGCTCTTCTGAATGAACTCCCCTGTCCTAGGAAGTGAACTGGCTGCCCCGACAAATTAATGAATGGCTGCCATTGCTGCTTCAACGGGAACACATGTGTATGACATCTACATTTGAGTTAACGATGTAGATGTTGCAAAACTGACTTATGAAAGCGTTGGAGTTCGAATAAATGGCGTGATTAATTCTTTTTTCTCAAAAGCAAGGGGCGTAAAACCAAAACACGGAACACGAAAGCTCAAGGATTACAAATAAACATCTAAACAAATTGTGTACCCAGTTTTACTTAATAAATGCGCTTGAATCTGGTTCACGGGAGTATTAAATAATTTACAAAAGCGAAGGATTATTCATTCACAAATTTAGAGTTTGACTAGGTTCATTACTTTAAAAAAAAAAAAATAGATCTATATACATGTATGAAATTAAACGAAAATTATACAATATAATATACACTGTAATTATTCCCCCCCCCCCCCCACTTGTTTTGCCAACCATAGCCCTTCCAGCTATAATGTATTGCACTAGCGACCTCGATCCCCGAATGACTTCCATCTTCGTGTACATTACTGCACCAAGTAACCTCTTGTGAAATCATCTAATAGAGATCAATCGCAAGTTCAGACTTTAATTTGGTTTCTTTCTTTTTCTTCAAAAAGTTATTAAATGAAACGAATATTATGTAACATACCCCTCCCCCCCTTCCACCTCCACCACCGGTGCTGTGGTGTAATGGTTAGAATCTTCGCCTGTCATGCGGAAGACCCGAGTTCGATCCCCAGTCGCGGACGATCTGCGTGTTTTTTTCTGCTGGGATTTTTTTCCGTCTCGGCCCGGGTTGGCCCTGAAGGCAGGGTCGAAGTAGCCCGTCTCTTAAATGACCTAACAGTGTTGCAGGGGACGTAAATCTGGTAACCAAACCAAACTTGCGTCCCTTAACACCTACTGACGGCCACCTTTGTGCACGTCACAGAAATCGCTGCACGGAGTGGCTCTTTGTGAATTCGTCTGATAGGTCTATAGCGTGATCCGTTTCATTCGGTAAATTTCTTATACTAATTAGATGAATATAATATATGACATAACTAGTTGCGTCGCCGGCTTCGCCCGGGTAATAATGGAAGAGGGAGAGAGAGAGAGAGAGAGAGAGAGAGAGAGAGAGAGAGAGAGAGATGGGGAGAATACATAGAGCGCGTGGTCCTGATCCCAGGTTCGACCTCATTCCTTGTCCTAATAAGAAGATAGGGTTTTCAATCCTCATAGTAAGCTGCATGCCGAGCATGAGTTCACGTCAGTGCGTGCGAGAAAGTTGCGTCGAACACATCTTGAACGCGTGTCTATTGTTTCTTTTCTCAGTGGAATTATTATAAAGGCCAAAGAAGGACAGGGACGTTTTGTCAAATATATTTTTCTAAATTCAGGAAATGAATCAATAAAAAAATTGAAGGCCGTTACGAGGACCTATCTAACTTTTTGCAGACCCTGCCAACTTTCAACAGTGTAGCTATCGTAGTTTTATGGGAAAAATGACACAATTGTTTCCAAGTTTTCAAATATATAATAGATTCTATATGATAATATTCGGTTTCGTCCACCTCTACGCCAACGGTTAGTCCTTCGAGCTATTGCACTTGCGTCCTGAATGACTGCCATCCTTGTGCACGTCACTGACATCGCTGCACCGAATGACCTCTTCTGTTCCGAGCGCCACCTCGGGAAACGCCAAACTGAAAGGTCGGCTGAACCTAATACAGTGCTTGAGCTTGAACCTTTTCAGGGGAGTTTCGATGTGAATAATTTACTTGTTGCAAGCGAAATTGGTCGTGCTGTCGAGAGTGCGACCCGACTTTCTGTCCCGTCGTTCTCGTGCTCAGCTGTATCGAGCGTGTGTATCTATATTCTGTCCCCGTGTGAACGTGGTGCTCTGCTGCAGGTTGTGGGATTACGTCATCCGACACAGAATTGGAGAAAAAATGGACAGAGCAATGAGATTTTTTTCTTCTCATACCGTTATCAAGAGGATAAAAAGCCAAAGATGCCGGCACCTCAAAATACAACTAATTTTAAACTAACTTTCTTCTAATGCCGTTGACGCTTATGAACTGTTTCCGAATGGAGACGGAGATACGAAAGTTTTGGAGGTTTTCTTTTTCGTCTTCTTTTCTCTTTCTTGTGTTTTTTTTTCTCTGTCTTTTGAATTTTATTCCCCACCTTGGACTCTTAAATATTAGAAATTAGAAACAAAATATTAATGTTCTTTTGACTCCTTAAACCCTGTCTGTCATGGACAATTCAGGCTGAATCATAGGCACAGATCTGACCACAATATTGATGTCGAAGGAGCCGTAAAACTCAACCAAACAAACAAGCAGGGAGGGATCGCTGTCTGTGGTGTCATGGACACCGATCACGCAGAGGACGTGGGTTCGATCCCCCTGTTGGCCTGAACATGCATAGTTTAAGTAGCCCGCATATCTAATAACTTTACAGTATTACAAGGGACGTAAAACTAAAACTTTCCCTTTTTTCACTACTAATATCAGGTTATGTCAAACTACGTTGACTCCAGTTTGCCATTCATTTAAAAAAGGCCAAGGGTTGTGAAAAATAACAACTAGCCGCCCCCTGAGAAAAAAACGAACAACAACAACAACAAAAAGAAAGAAAAAAGAAACAATACGATATGTATTGTCTCTTGGTCGTCTGTGGGATCGAACTTTCAATATTCCTACTCTGAGGTAGGCGCTGTATCTATTCGTCACAGTTTCCAAGACGTATGTGGTATATTATCCCATGGATTGCATCTGTACGTCATTATATGCCCCCGTTGATATCATTAGATCAGAACTTTGTAAAAAAAATAATTAAAAAATACTCCTTAAACCCCGTTCCTCAAGGCATCGTTTCCTCCCATCTATCCGTTGTTTTTTTCTCTACACATTTGTAAGCACCGGATGACCACCAGTGATATAGAAGGCGTCAGTTCAAAGCCAAACCCAGTGCATCTTTTCAGTTTATATTTTTAGAGCAACATGTGCATGGCATATAGACCCCTCGTGGAAAGGAGTGTATGTATCCATGTGTGGGAGGTAAGAGGAGGGTGGAAGTACAGGGTAGCCCATTTCTTAAATGACCTTACACGGTTTCAAAACACGTTAAGTCAAAACAAAATAAAACACTATTTCCACTAGTATGAACCGAGTACTCGACACTCTGAGGGTATGAGAAAACAGCAAAAGAAGCTGGTGCCTCTATAAACAACTAACTTCAAACTGAGAGTATGAGAACGTATAGAAACCCAAGTTGTATGTACCGGCAAAGAGCTTATACATGATGTATATAAAGAGGGGTAAGCTCGGTCTGGATTAGTAAGCGGAAAGAGAAAAAAAAAGTGTTCACGCAAAAGAGTAGCAGAAAAGCTACCCAGGTGCGCACTCAAGTGCGTTTCTGCGTCATAAGAGAGTAAAAAACTACCATCATGACGTGGTTGATATGAATCAATATCTATCGCTAATTTATAGGTTCTAGGTTAATAATAATTTTGATGAGATTTTCTGTTTGCTTGTGTACTTTAAAATAAGTGTGTGTCTTGTTCTTTTCATCTGGTTGTTATTAAGACGCATTTATTAATACAGAAGCCAGTTTTTGTTTCGCCATTTTGGCTTGGACAATAGCAGGGTAGCGCCACTTTTGAAGAAACACATCACAAAGGGAGGTAAGTTTCGTCTCTCGTAGTCCTTCTCTCCGGTACCGGTACACCAGCCACTCACTGGAATCCCATTCAGTCGTCCGAGGAAGGAAAGTTTCAGCTCTGCCAAGTGGCCAACTTCTTCCAGATGGGATTCTCGCTGGCTCCACTCTTGGTGCAGTGATGTGGCACAAGAGTGACCAAAGAGTGAGTTGCTTAAGGAAGATCTGGATAAATAGGAGCCTGCTTTAAGAAATCCGAACACGACATGTTCTTTTAATCGTACGAATTAGTTTTTGTTAAAGAAATCCTAATTATAATGCACTTTTAATCTTATGAATTAACGTTGTCTTTAAAAAAAAAAAATAGCTACTCGATTCGAATAGACGAAAAGCGGCTAAAACTAGCAATCTCAAACCGTTCATGTCTTCGTGATCCCGTCAGTTTCTTACACAGTGAAGACGGTTGTTTGAGGTTTGTTTGTTGTTTTAAGCCAAAAGATCTTTTTTCTGCAGGGATTTTTCCCTCTCGGTCCGGGTTGGCCCTGACAAGCAGAGTCGAAGTAGCCCGTCTCTTAAATGACCTTACAGTGTTGCAGGGGACGTAAAATCGGTAACCAAATGAAAATACTTTATTTCGCAACAAGAAGATTCACCTACTACAGGTTCAGTTTGGTTTTAATTTCAGACCTATTGTCACACTGTAAGGTCACTTAGTCTACTTCGGCCCTGAATATCAGGGCTAGCCCAGGCTGAAGGGGACGGATCCCAACAGAAAGGCCTAGATGCTTGTCTTCATGTGGGAATCGAACTCAGGTCTTCTGCGTGATAAGCTATAAAGAGCCTAACCATCATAACAGAGATGCCGAATCGCGTGGTTAGCGGGCGCTCAAGTGTGGTCTGCTCCTTTTAGTTGTTTCTAAATATTTCTAATTGCCCAATATTCTTCCTGGTGCTGAAATAACCTTACAGTGTCGATCGTGACGTAAAACCTGTACTTAAATAAAGAGACGTCGGTCGAACACAGACGAAGCTCAGGAAGAAATAAACTATTCGAATACTTGTAACTGAAATGCCATCGGTTTTTGCTATCTCCGAACACAAGCTGGACATCTAAAGCAGTCCATGTGTCAGCGGTTAGCAGGCGGCGGTTTACTTCACACAACGTTTTGCTTCTCCGGGATTTAAGAAACTGGATCATCCTATTTTAATTAGGCTTATTTGGATATCCAAATAAACATTCCGAGACTGTTACACCAAGGACAACAACTCTTTCAATAAGTTCATCGACCGATCACTCTTGTAAAAGTTATACATGTACATGTATTTGTATTTGGATATAAGCCCATCTGTCTTGGTCCATGTCATAGGATAATGGTTTGGGCGCCGAAATGACCTTATAGCGTCGATGGAGCCAAAACCCCAAACAAACAAACAAGGATAATGGTCACTATCCAGATATCCAGATTCTAGTTTGGAATATTGCACAGGACGACCGTTTACTCCAATCTGCCGTTTTGCTGTCGCCGGAACTAGACCGGGAAGGCGGAAGAACGCTTGTTTTACTCACCGGAAGTGCGCACAGCTACCAGAAGTACGCGGCCGTTGATTACAGCGATGCCATGTGGAAAGAAATGGAGGAGACGTGTGTATTTTGCGTGTGAGGGTGTTCCTGAGTGTGTGTGTGTGTGTGTGTGTGTGTGTGTGTGTGTGTGTGTGTGTGTG
>JAUKPP010288516.1:0-10296 GCA_032273245.1 Phyllaplysia taylori
TGATGATGATGATGATGATGATGATGATGATGATGATGATGATGATGATGATGATGATGATGATGATGATGACAAGGATGAAAACGACGATGATGATGATGATGACGATGACGACGACGACGGCGACGACATACTTAGATCGTCTGCGACCGGGATGGAACTCAAGTCTTTCGTACACAGGTGAAGAGCCTAACCATTACACCACCGCACCGGTAGAGGAGGAGGAGGAGGAGAAGGAGGAGGAGGGAAGGGGGCAGCGACGGGAAAAACGACATTTGTGATAACGAGGAAGATAAAGATGATAATAATGACGTGGAACATCTTTCTTTTTTCCCGTCATTCTTTTCTATAAATTGTTTTTCTGTTATGTTCCTTGGATAATAAAGTATTTTCATCTCTTTGAGCCGGAATGACGCCAAAGACATGTTAGAGATTTAAGTGACATAAATGCCATATGCTGTCTGTATCCCCGGGGTATTGAAGGATTTTTTCTGGATTTGTGATTGAAATAATGGGCTAGACAAACCCACGACAGATTATGATTCTGTCTGTCAGTTTTGTGTCTTCCGGCTTGTTTATTCTGCTTAATGTTCTGTAATAAACATCGTATGAAACT
The DNA here is from genome assembly GCA_032273245.1 of Phyllaplysia taylori. NCBI lineage: Eukaryota > Metazoa > Mollusca > Gastropoda > Aplysiida > Aplysiidae > Phyllaplysia > Phyllaplysia taylori. Next base: position 617 of record JAUKPP010288516.1, read on the forward strand.
TCAAAGGTCTGTTGTATTTCAATTAGTTTCTGTTCGATTTTGCTCTGCGCTTTCGTTGTTTTTGTCTCTTGATGATCTATTTAATGTTTTTCAAAGTTGCCCTTTTTCCTTGCCCATCTCTGTGTTTGTTCGGCTGTCGCTTAGATTGTTATTATTGCTGTTCCTATTGTGGTCGTTGATTTATTATCATTGTTGTTACTTTATTGTTTTTTTCTAATCTTGTTGATTTGTGTTGGCTTCCTACCATTATCTTAGATATACGCCTGTCTAAGCTAAGTGGTTTCGTCTCATTTCCAGCACGAAGAATACGGATAGATGGATGTTTTTATTTGAGACATTCCAAATGATCGGGTAAAAATATCGCTTTTCTAGGTGCGTGGGCATCGTTTGCGTTTAAAAAAAACATTAAATTAATGACTGCACCGTCGCTGTGGTGTAATGATTAGGTTCCTCTCCCGGACAAGCAGCGTTGAAATAGCCCGTCTTTTAAATGGCTTACGGTATTGGAAGTGACGTTAAACTGGTAACCAATCCAATAAATGACTCCAGACTGTGGTTACAGAGACCTGTTTCTCTCAAAGCAAACAACTCCAAAATCCAACTCTATAATGCACCTCCAGTAAGGGACCATCCACATCAGAACGAAAGTTTCAGGCCGAAAATATAGTATAATTACACGCATTGACTATTGTCAACGAAAAGCGTATGTCAGAAAGAGAACAATGAAATGTTTTCGTGGAGGGTGGGAGTTCGATCCCTACACTAGACGAGTGTCCCCGTCTCTCTGCTCGGATGTTGTTTTCTTTCAGCCCGGGTTGGCCTTAGCAGGCAGGGTCGAAGTACCCCTCCTTTGAAATGACCTTACAGTGTTACAAGGAGCGTGAAACCAAAACCGTACCAAGCAAATAACCGCAACTGGATCTGTTTTTTTCAAGACGTCCGAGGTACAAAGCGCCTGTTAGGTATCGCGAGTTAAGTCACTAACCCTATCTCGTGGCTAGCTCATCATAACAACATCAGGATCTGTCTCAACCTGGACTCTGTTTCGCGGTTAATGAGGCGGAGATCCAGAGAAGTGGTGCCAGAAGGCTATGGTGGTTGCTATCATTGGCCGTACCCGACCCTGTCAACGCGTTTTCCAGATGCCAGAGGTTTGAATTGAGTTCCCGTACTGGGTGGATGCTGACCTGTGACGTCATGCTATTGTGCTGACAGTCGTATTGTTTGTTTGTCTTCATATGAGGACATCTCACTTTTGACAGATAGTTTGAAGATAGTTGTTTATAGAGGCACCAGCTTCTTTGGCTGTTTTAGCCTAGACACTTTTGACAGATAATATGTGTAGGGGAGAGAGAAGGAGGGAAAGAGAGAGAAAGAGAGAGAGAGAGAGGCGAGAGGGGTTGAAGGTGGGAAAGGAGGAAAGAAAAGGAAAAAATTCGCACATGTATATATTATCAATGAAGTAGTTGAACCCCATAAGTATGACCATGAAAATAGCTCGCCAGAGCTCAATAAATAGCAATCATCCATTGATCGTCCATACGTTCTGCCACCTATTTTTTCACTTTCACTTATGCAAGTATCTCTAGTTCGTTTTTGTACTATCATTTGCTTCTTTTTGTTTGAATGGGTTTTCTTCACCTAGAATGATTTTTTTCCCTTCTCGCCGCTGCCTTTTGTAGTTTCCTTCACGTTTAGATTCAAGGCACTTTATCAACGTTTTGAGATGAGTCGAAAGCAAAGTGTTTAGAATACATACCAAGATATTAATGCGATATTCCTGCCTTTATCTGACCTATCCCATCACGTCAAGTATACAGGTAGTCAGCGAAGGTTTGGGAAGTGAGTTGTGCACTCTGGTGTAGTTTCTTCTCTATACACTATTTTCTGATGTCCTTTGCTGCCCCTCTTCTTATATTTTCTCTTTTGTCACTCATATTATTTTTACATAAAGTAGCGTTGCAAGTGCCTCAAAAACGTCAAACCGAAAAGGACGTATCAAACATAATTGGGTGACTATAATACTGCACACTAAGGTTAATCACAAACAATGCGCACATGCATATTACTTTTGTTTTCTTTCAGTTACTTTTCTCCTTCACCACAAGGGTGTAATGGTTAGGATCTTCACCTGTCATGCGGAAGACCTGAGTTCTATTCTTAGCGCAGACAATCTGGATTCTTTTTTCTGCTGGGATTTCTCGGGTTGGCCCTAACAGGGAGTGTCGAAGTAGCCTGTCTCGTAAATAACTTTACAGTGTTGCACGGGATGTAAAACTTGTAACCAAACCAAACCTTACTCTGTGGCATTCTTCACATTGCTAAAGAACCTTAAGCACCATTCTAGTCCGGGGGAGGTTTATACAGACCAGATTGGTGGAATTGCTTTCTCGCACCTTTCTGCTAGGGTCTGGGGAACTCGTTTTCACCAAATCCCAGATAGACACGGCCGTACCTAGAGCCCCATTATTTGACTGCAGGCAGTTTGGGAGGTGAGCGGTCAGGGTTTGTCTGGGAGGAGTTGATGGAAATAGGTGAGGGGCAACGCGGAGGGGGGGGGGGAGGGGTAAAAGTCTCTTCCCTGTTGTAGAATATGGTTGGACCTAGTAAAAGGTTTGGTTTCCTTTCATGAAATCAAACAAAGTGATGGAGGGTTGCCAGGTTGGTATAAAGGCAATGTTTTTGCTTTAAAAAATGTAATATTTCAGATTTTCATATTTAAAGACATTCATGAATTAAGTTTCCATACGCAATGGACAACTGAATTGTAGCGGCAGACTCTAAAATAACTTTTGTCTTGGCAGACCAGAGAGAAAAGACGCAACCTGGGTGGTTTTTTTCGACAGTGTTGACATTTTTAAATATCGAAGGTTCATTGCACTAAATCGTTAAAGATAAGAGAGCGCTGGGATGAAAACATGCAGATCGCAGACACCTTGAGATTTGCTCTAAGAACAAGAGAAGATTGTTGTAATTGTGTATCACAAAAGGGAAAAGTTACGGAAAGCCGAGGGGCAGGAGGTGGAGAGCCCGATGGTGATTGGTTTGGTTACCAGTTTTACGTCCCCTGCAACGCTGTAAGGTCATTTAAGAGACGGGCTACTTCGACCCTGCCTGTCAGGGCCAACCCGGGCTGAGTGGGAAAAAATACCAGCAGAAAAAACCCAGATCGTCCGCGACCGGTAATAGATCTAGGGTCTTCCCGCATGCAAGGCGAAGAGCCTAACCATTACACCACAGCGCCGGTCTCCGACGGTGAATAGTGGTGATCAGTGGTGAGCGATAGTGAGCAGTGATGAGCAATTGTGAGCGGCACCCCTTGGGCAAACACGCTCGTCCTCAGCCTGTGTCCACCTGGTTCTCGTAACACAAGACGCCCGAGTACATGGGCACACGTGCACGAACCACTGGCCGGGATTTACCGATTTACCGCTATTTACAGAGGACTATGGGGTAAACAACTTGTGTTTCAATAAACATGACCATATGATACAAATATAAGTGTTGGGAAAAGATTACAACGATTGGGGATTAAACTCAAGAAAATGAAAAACAATTTATCCCACAGCGTACTTGTATTAGACAAAAATGTGTTGGTTGGTTTTTTTACCAAAGAATGAGGTGTTATTTGCCGAATGATAGTGCGCCCGACTCTAGACGAGGAAGTCCCGGGTTCGAACCCGCGGAGGTTCATCGGGATTTTTTCGGAGTTTTCATGGCTCCTATCCCTGTCCTATCGGAAATGGACGTAAATTCTGAGGTCCCGCCTCGTAAATGACTTTACAGATTTGCATGGGGCGTTAAGCCAAAACCAAACCACCAGAGAAACACCGCATAAAGTGTTCATGTACAAAACAGCAGCTTTGGGAAAAGGAATAGAGAGGGGCGCAAAGTCTCTTTTTTATATAGTAGGAAATGTCCCCAAAGATATGTGTACAATTTGAGCTCGAAACACTCTTGGTCAGAAAAAAAAAGTCTGCAATTTTCGTTAGTTTCACCGGCTCTTCGAACGATAAAAACAAATGGATCGAGGGTCCGGATTTCAAATTTCCTGAACTCTGTTGCAAAGGGTGTAAAACAAAACAAAAATGGAGCCACATGGAACTAAACCAGATTTTCCTTCGCGTGTTTCTGCGGGCAATGACGGCGTAGGTCTGCGTGTGAGTGGTATTGGGAAAAGGTTAACTATCGCCTGGCTACGCTTGGCAGACGAAGTGTCTGCTGGGGTAATCAGCCGATGAAAGCTGGAAGGGGAAATGATGGCTAGTTTACCTACTCTCTCTTTTAAGATTTCTTATTGTTTTCTTGTGTTTTTATACTTTGAATGGCGTGACATTGTTGCTGAGGGAGAGAGAGAGAGCGAGGGAGAGATTGAAAAGGAGAGACAGGGAAAGAGAGAGAGAGAGAGCAAGGGAGATATTGAAAAGGAGAGACAGGGAAAAAGAGAGAGAGCAAGGGAGATATTGAACAGGAGAGGCAGGGGAAAAGAGAGAGAGAGAGAGAGAGGAAGAGAGAGATTGAAAAGGAGAGACAGGGACAGAGAGAGAGAGAGAGAGGAAGAGAGAGATTGAAAAGGAGAGACAGGGAAAGAGAGAGAGAGAGAGCAAGGGAGATATTGAAAAGGAGAGACAGGGAAAAAGAGAGAGAGCAAGGGAGATATTGAACAGGAGAGGCAGGGGAAAAGAGAGAGAGAGAGAGAGAGGAAGAGAGAGATTGAAAAGGAGAGACAGGGACAGAGAGAGAGAGAGAGAGGAAGAGAGATTGAAGGGAAGAGGCAGAAAAAGAAAGAGAGAGGGTAAGGGAGAGATTGAAGTGAAGATACAGGGAAAGAGAGAGAGAGGGAGAGAGAGAGAAAGAGAATGAAGGAAGTTGCGGATAGACGCATTGCCATGTTGTCTTTTCTGTCATACTTCCAATTGTTGGGGACCCTGCATATCAGAGCCAACTCGGGCTGAGAGGGGAATATCCCAGCCAATAGAAACCCAGATCGCCCGCGCTCGGTATTGAACTCGGGTCTTCCGCACGACAGGCGAAGGATCTAACCATCACACCAGAGTGCTGTTTTTTATGGGGAGAGGATGGCAATGGAAGTGTTATTGCTAAAGCCTGTGTTAAATATTCATTAAAGCATGTGTTAAATATTCATCTCAATGAGCACATGCAGCCATACCAAATGTACCGAGACTTTAGCGGAATAGAAACCAACTGTAGGTATCACTGAACGAAGACTAAGAACGTCGTTGAAAAGAATTGAGAAGCAAATAGCTCAAAGAACCATTGCACATAAAGAGGCTAATAATAATAATAATAATAATAATAATAATAATGATAATAATAATGATAATAATGATATTAATAATAATAATAGTAATAATAATAGATTGCATCTGTGTAGCGCATATCCCCGCTTTAAAGCAAGCTGTATGCACTTTGCAATCATTATATTTATTAACTCGGCAGACCAAAGTCATTTAGAAACCTTCTCTACTTCCTGGGAAACATACAATGCAGGCTAACATTTTACAGGCGCTAAAGCACTAACATACGGACAAGACTTTTCGCTGTCTATTGCCGGGTACCCATCACACCTGGTGAAATGAGGAAAAGTTGTGCAAAGTGCCTTTTCTAAGGATACAACGTTGGACGCGATCTGGGATTCGAACCCGCAACCTTCCGAGTACCAGTCCGCCAGCCTAACCACTAGACTACTTACGCCTGTCACAATATCATGCCAAACACGGACTTTTTTGTATAGATAAATCAATGATATTTGCTGGATCTTGAGCTCCAAATCATGTAGGCCTACATTGTATAAAGATCGTAGGAGCTTTTTTTGTCAACCACGACCTCTCATACCCATCTTCTCGACATCACATACATCAACTATCACAACATTACATTACATCAACTATTTCTTAACTTTAGTCTCTCTCTCTCTCTCTCTCTCTCTCTCTCTCTCTCTCTCTCTCTCTCTCTCTCTGTCTCTCTCTCCCTCTCTTTCTCCTTCTTTCTTTCTTTCTTTCTCTCTCTCTCTCTCTCTCTCTCTTATACCGCACACACCACTCCTACACATGACTTTTTTTTACACTTTTTTTCTTTTTTTCACTCCCACCCATCTCCCTCTCCCCTTTCCCTTCTTTTATTTTTATTCATACATTAATCATTCTCTTCCTATGTCCTACATCTCCTCTCCCCAAGACATTAACCACACCAACCTTCCCCATATCCCCAAACACACACAAATACACGCAAACATACACAAACACACACACACACACACACACACACACACACACACACACACACACACACACACACACACATGCACACACTTACGCAAACACATACAGAGAAACTCTCTCTCATAGGTATACCAAACACTCTTTCTCTCTCTCACACACACACACACACACACACACACACACACACACACACATACTCACACACACACTGCAACACTCACCCCGATGTAACTACCCCACTCACCTACAAAGCAATAAGGTAACGCCTCCTCTAGCTCAGCCCTAAGTCCTAACGCACGTCATCTATTATTAAATAGCCGAGCGGCCCGATGCCCGCGGGCTCAGCCTGATGTTTACTTACCATTTAGCGATGATGGCGGATTATGGCTCGTCGACGCTGCCATATTGGTTTGGGCTAATTAGTAAAGCAATGAGCGGGAAAACTGCGAAAAGCTGAGCCGGGTGGAGCTCTTGAGGGCAAACGGAAAGAAGTTGTTGTTTACCGTTTTTTAGCCTGAAAGGTTTGTTTATTTGTTGTTATTATTGTTTTTGTCAATCAGGGGAGAAGTAGTTATTGACAGTTTTTTAACTTGAGCGATTTATCTGTTGTTGTTTATTCCGGCATTTTTTTTCGTATTTTGAAAGCCAATGCATTTCTGCAGAATCGACAACGTTTGGAAGGCGTGTATATTTTCGTTTATCAGTTGCTATATATCATTGGGCACAATGTGTTCAACGGGGTGTTTTTGCTTTTATTTTGATCTTCTTAACGGAAATAATTCTAAAATGGTAACAGAAAAAAGTAAACGGCTTTTTGCACATCATTCAAATTAATGCAGTTGCTGTCTTGCGGAAGCACACTTCTTGCTATCTTTGTTATCACAAAAATTCTTATTACCACATTCTAACCAATTTTGATACCAAGTTCTGATTGAGTTTTGGATTGTGCTTTTCTTGTCGTGCTCAGAAAGACAGATGGACAAGCAAAGATAGATTGACACAGAAATGAAAAGAGTTAGAGTATGAAAACCCAGGTTCGACCCCGGTCGCGGACGATCTGGGTGTTTTTTCCTGATGGGATTTTTTCCTCTCTCAGCCCGTTTTGGCTCTAACAGGCATAGTCAAAGTAATCAGTTAGTTAGAAGTTACTTATTTATAGAAGCACCAACTTCTTTTCCTGTTTTAGCCTGTCAAAATAACCAGTCTCTTTAATGACCTTACAGTGTTGCAGGGGTCGTAAAACTGATAACCCCCTAAAAAAGAAAAACTATTCCATTGATACATCGCATCGGAGGTCATACCAAGAAGGAATCCGAACAGATTCGTGTTTTCCAGAAATATCTCCAACATGCAAAAGCGCCCATCTATCTTTCTGCCTTCTGTGATATCAAGTCTTAAGTAAGGCACAGAGCGCACTCGGTGCGTTCAGGCAGGCGCGTGCTTCTCGCATCAGAGCGAGTAACGTGTCGCTATGTTATCACAGCTGTGCTCATCTCTGAGAGGGGTTTTTAGAAAGGGTTTTTGCTTTATTTGGTGTTTTTATTCTCATTTTGATCTCTTCTCCATTCACTTATTTTCTTCTTTTGTTCTTTTTTTCTCTTGTGTTTTGTCTTCTCTCTCCTTCTTTCTCTTTCTCTCTGTCTCTTTCTCTCTCTCTCAGTCATTCTCTCTTTTCTTTTTCTCTCTCCCTCATTCATATAGGTACACAAACATGCAAACACATGAGCATTTTATCTCCACCCTCCGTACCCCTCTCTCTCTCTCTCCTCTCTCTCTCTCTCTCTCTCTCTCTCTCTCTCTCTCCCTTGTCTATCTCTGTCTCTATAATATTTTTACCCATCTTCTTACTCATTTTTTCTTAAGTTTTCTCATTTTATTTGTTCTTTCCTACCCTCGTTCTCTTTTCTCTCAATCTCTCTCTCTCTCTCTCTCTCTCTCTCTCTTTCTCTCTCTCTCTCTTTCTTTTTTATTCTTTTTTTCTCTCCCCCTCCCCTCCATGTTTAATATCCACATCGTAGGTGTGGGCACTGGATCGTGCACACCAATTCTGCCCGTTTGATACGGCTCTCGTGCTTTAAAAAATTGGTTGCGCTATTTCTGCTCGATTTTTTTCTAAAACTACTGTATGAATCTATCCGAAAGTTTGCATAGGTGTTTGTTTCCATTTTTCATAACACGCGGAAGACCTGAGTTCGATTCCAAGCACGGACGATCTGGGTTTTTTCCTGATGGGATTTTTCCCTCTCAGCCCCGGTTGGCCCTGACAGGCAGGATCGAAGTAGCCCATCTCTTAAATGACCTTACAGAGTTGGAGGAGAATTAAAATAGTAACCAAACAAGACTAAATTCTCCTCTCTCTCTCTCTCTCTTTCTCTCTCTCTCTCTCTCTCTCTCTCTCTCACTCTCCCTCTCTTTAATTCTAACCCTCCCTAATGTTTTTCCTCGCTGGATTTTGTGTTTTGCTTTTGTTTTTCTTCAGTTTAACCCAGGCCATAAACCAGAGGCTTACATTTATCGAGCCCGACTCAGATATTTATCAAGTCAACACTGACGGAGCAGATCACTATCGCTTCCCCGTTTTTATTGTCCATTACTTTCCACTTTCTGCTTAGCTAAATGGATTCTCGGTATCAGTTCACTCGAATTGTGTCTACCGTTCAATCACTTGAATCGCTCTTGTCATTTATATTTTATTCCCCCGCATCCCGGAAAAACAGCTCGGAAACGTAAGGATGTAGGTATAAAACGTGGTGTGAGCAATTCTGTTTATTTGTTTTCCCACATTCATCTTTCTCATCGGATTTATCGCGTTGTTATAAACTCAAGATTGCATAAATATTTCAGGCGAAACCCACAAAACATTTGGCTTTGTGATTCACCTCCAACAGAGTTGATTTTGGCATAAGACTAACGGGAATTGAATATCTCTACATTTGATGACTCATAAGCCAGATGCTCGTCGCTGAATCTGATCAAGGATTTCTTTTGTTTTTTTACTGTGTTAAACAATGAATTTGTCCTGTAAAAGATCACTCAAATCTTCCAAGGACCCTTTTGTTTTAAACAAAAAAATTGGTTTTACTTTAGACTGAAGCTCTTATCTGAATATATTTGTCTTAGACGAGGCAACTCCATTATGGATTGGCTAACACAGCCAAAAGTGCTGGCGCCTCTATAAAAAACTACGACATATAACTTTTAACTTAAATGGGTTTAGATTTTTTTTCTCAGCTTGAATTAAATGACTACATTCTTTTCATTTTTGTCTATATTTTCTTCACACAATATACTCCTTGCAAGATCCAAGTACAGTACTTATTTCTGCTTGGATTTTCCCCTCTCAGCCCGGGTTGCATTTTCTCTCCACCCTCCTTTTCTCTCTCTCTCTCTCTCTCTCTCTCTCTCTCTCTCTTTCTTTCTTTCACCCCCCGCCCCCCC
>JAUKPP010288560.1:1722-20049 GCA_032273245.1 Phyllaplysia taylori
TTGACAATTTTCTCATATAGTCTACAGAGGTCATAATGAAAGTTGGCAAATTTTGCCATACCTGTTAGCCTATGAGACATTACATAAACGTCCCATGAATATCTGGCGCTAATTCTTCTGTTTGGAGATTTAGCCACAACCACAACACAGGTTTGTATTCTGGCGAAAAAGAACCACACATATTGGCACTAGCTTTGCTATCATTACATTTTTGCTAAGTTTACAAGTGATATTGCGGATGAAACTTGCTTAAGTAAAAAGTGATAAAGCTTAGTAGACTACTGATATCAATGTTTAGACTAAAAATATATAGCAAAAACAGCACAAGACTCAAATGCTGCCACCTCTGTACAGAAAGCGTTGGTATTCAAAACAAGACTCACCTTGGTTTGGTTACCAGTTTTACATCCCCAGCAACACTGTAAGGTCATTTAAGAGACGGCTACTTCAACCCTGCCTGTCAGGGCCAACCCGGGCTGAGAGGGAAAAAATCCCAGCAGAAAAAACCCAGATCGTCCGCTATCGGGGATCGAACCGGGGTCTTCCGCATGACAGGCGGAGAGCCTAACCATTACACCACAGCGCCGGTAGACTCACCTTCTTCCCAATGGCCAGCAGGTCCACAGCCTTGTCATACTGGCCGTTCTCCAGGAAAAAGTCGGCACAACGCTGCAGTAACTCTGGGTCGGCTCGCTCGTCAAGGTCGCTGGAGATGAGCTGCAAAGCTCCGAACTGTTTGGTGGTGAAGGCAAGCTCCAAGGCTTTGGAGTAGTTGCCAGCCTGTAGGTAAGAGGTAAGGGGGGGGGGGGAGGGGGGGGGAGGGGGGTATTAGGATGAAGGCAAATGCTGGTAACCATTGAGTTGAAGATGCTTTGGTTTAAACTGGTTTTAGTTTTAGCTTTATGCCCCTTGTAACACTGTGAGGTCAGTATAGAGGAGGGCTAATTCGACCCCGCCTGCCAGGGTCAATGCAGGCTGAGAGGTACGTAAAAATCCCCAGCAGAGAGATGGAGACGCTTGTCCAACATGGGGATTGAACTTCCATCTCTGCTTAACAATTACACTGAAGATGTTGGTGTATGTCTGTAAATTTTAATTTCTCTGTGTTTGTGTATGTGTGGATGTACATTGGTGTGTATTATTATATCATGTGAGCATTTGCATGTTTGTGTGTGTGGCTTTTGTGCTTTTTTGTCTCGTATTGTATTTGTACGATTGGTTTGGATTTGTTCTGGTTTATGCCCCTTATAACAGAGTAAGGTCCTTTTAAGGGTAGGCTTCTTTAACCTGGCGAGTCACGGCCAACCTGGGCTGAGAGGGACAAAAGGTCCAAGCAAAGATCCAAACGTAAGGATAAAACTTCTGTCCTCTTGGGAAAGAGCCTAACCATTACATCGCAGGCACTGGTGTATTTGTATGAATATAAAACCAGAGAGGATAAAAACAGTATATACACAGAAACCTATGTACATGGTAAGTGCATGTCCTCACCTTGTGGTAGAGCATAACAGCCTTATCCTGGAAACCCTGCCTCGTCTCGTAGTATCGAGCAGCTTCCATCATGTCCTCTGGTCGGCCCATGAGAGCGGAGTTGAGCAGCTGGTCCTCAAAGCCATGCTCCTGTGGGTTAATTGTCGACAGTCACAAAATGATATCTCCACCAAGTCATCAAAATTTCAAAATGTAAATTAAAACAAAGCCATTTGGGACCCCAGCAAACTGCAGTCAACTATAGATGAGTTGATGGCATTAAAGGAGAAAGAAACAAGACCAATCCATGCCAAGTTACATTTTATCTCTTTCAGAGATGTGGAAAAGAAGAGGCACTGGGACAATCAGTTTATCTGAAAATCAAACCAAAAGAGCTCAACACATATGGACACTACTGCATACAGAAATAAGCACTTGGATTTATCATCCAAAGTTTGAAATAGACTAGTGATTTCATAATTTGGATATTGCTAGTAGTTTTGCTGTTTTGGAAGCTGGCATGCATTGCAAAGTGACAGAAACTAAATGCTACAAACTGCAAGCTTTTGAAATAAAAGGTGAGGTATCCAACCATCTTGAAACAAGATAAATTTCCCAACCACGATCATTAAAGTCATTATTCAATATAAAAGAAAAAAAAGAGTCATAACATACATGTTCATAGACAGCACTGTCTTACCTTACAAAGGCGTATGGCACTACCATAAGCTTGAGCTCTCTGGAAGAAGTGCACGGCCTCCTTGATCTGGTCCTGATTCTCGTACTGTCGAGCCAGGTAGTAGCAGGCGGCGCGGTCACCTGTCTCGTTGCAGATCTCAGCGGCCTGTGAGAGTTGGTGGAGTGGGTGATTGTAAGTTCATTCTCTGGATGATGATTCAGTGCTGATAGCACATATTTGAGTTTGAATTGTATAATACTGTCCGTACACTTTAAAGAATTTATGGATTGAGTTGTGGTTGTAGATCAGGATTTATTCTGCTATTGTAATTGCTCCTGAGTTTGAATAATGGGAGATTCACCAGGATTTTTTTTAGGAGCTGTCATGGCTCAGACCCCCATAATATCATAGGTGGACGTAAAATTTGTAGGTCTCAACTCTTATATGACCTTAACTTGTTCTTGAGGGTGTTAAACTAAAATCAACCAAGCGCAGACATGGTCTGAAGTTCACCTTGTCCATATCTCCGCAGTAACAGTAGACTCGGACAAGAGAGAAGAAATCCTGCGCGGTCTCGTAGTACTTGATGGCCGTGTCCATGTCGCCTGTGCTCTCCATGAACTGAGCCCACCAACGCCGCAGGGTCCTGGGGGAGACAACATTGGCCAAACAATGATGAGGAACAGCACTAGGAAAATTAATGTTTCAAGACTTGCTTCTTGATAAATAGGATGATAGTCAGATAGACAAGATAAGATTCCTTAACAGTCCTTTACAGAAAATTTTGTTCAAAATTTCTCTTTGAATTATCTAAAATTATCAAGCAATGCTGGGCGCTGCCACCAACTGAATGGATGACCACTGCAGTGTATCCTTGAGCAAGATACGTCAACCTTAGCTCAGTCGGGTTGCTGCATGTGGAGACCAGCAATAGCGTGTGAAGTTTGACTATAATAATACACATGCCCTCTCCATTCACAGATCAAAATTAGCCATTGGAGGAAAAAAGAACCCATCTCAAATAATTATATCAAACATATTAAAAATTTTAATAGGCGCATTGGAACACTTGTGGGCCGCTGAGATATTTCACATACAGCATAGGAATACTGAGAGGACTTACTTGTCTTTGCTTTTGCTGACGTATTCCTCCAACTGTTCAGGGTCGTCTGCCAACATGCGAGGAACTTCAAACTTGTGGGTCTCAGACTTCTCGAAACTGGGGACATAGGACAAGTTTGATAGTTTCATAATTTTGTGGTTAAAATGCCAAGTCTCAAGTTTATTGAATTGCAGTAGTAACAGTGGCAGAAGCAGCAATGACAGTGGCCATAAGAAAAGCGATAAAAGGTATATAAAAGAGTCCAGTGGTAAGTGCACTAAGGTCATTTTAGAGGTGGGTTAATTTGACCCAGCCACAGGTTCCAGCTTTCACTTGTATAAAAAAAAGAACGAACAGTTCTCAGTTACAAAAAGACTTCAGTGCAATCCTCACTTGGGTATGGCTGCCTGTGTGTCTCCCAGGTCCTCCAAGTGACGAGCGTGATTGTAGAAAGTTGTCCGCAGGTGGATACGGTCATACATCTCAGCTGTTTCCAGAGCCTGAAGGGACAGAAAAGGAGCGATAAAACGTGAATGCAGAGGTATACATATTGTAAATTGGACAGAGCATAGAATTTGTTAATCAGGGATGTGAGTTGAATAAGCTGTAATCACTACTACTGTTACCATTATCACTTTTTTGGGGGTAACTTTCATGACTGTAATGGGTATATTTCCTTGATTAGCTTAGCCAAACCGTTGCTATGTTAAGTTTTAGAAAATCCACAAAATTTTCCTTGTGGATGAGAGGGTATATCTAATTTCATCATCACCATCATTATCATTATAATTCTCAACCTGGATTCAATCATACAAACAACAGCAATGAGAGAGTGTGAAAATATTCTTTTTAGCGAGAAGATAATAGCAAGTCAGTGTGATGTGTCCAGAAACATTCACATGGCTTGTCCTCACCTTCTGCCACTCTCCTCTCGACTGGTAGAACTGGTTCAACAGGTCATAACGCTTGCAGTTCTTGAGCAGACGCTCAGCATCCTCCTGAAATGACAACAAGAAGTATGAGCAGTACGTCAATAATGGTCTTTTTCTCATAAGATTTGTTTTCAGATTTATACATGATAATCAGTTCTGTGTGTTATCTGTAGCAGTAAGTCAATAATAGTCTTTTTCTCATAAGATTTGTTTTCAGATGACATGAAAATCAGTTCTGTGTGTAATCTTTAGCAGTACGTCAATAATAGTCTTTTTCTCATAAGATTAGTTTCAGATGACATGATAATGAATTCTGTGGTTCTGTTACTTTTTCAACATGTCTGTTCACTCACATAAAGACCCAGCTGGATGGCAAGAACAGCCACCCTGGCATCCAGCTCGGGCTCCTTGACTGCTTCCCGCAGCGCCTTCGCTCCCCTGGCATGTCCCATGTTGCCCAGACATACGCTGGCCACGTCTAGACGACGGCTTTTGACGCACATTTTGGCCATGTTCTCCCAGACTGACTCGCTGACAACGACAAATAGAGAGAAACAAAATATAGAGACTAAACCACATTGAAAGCAGATAAGGAACCAATCACACACAAAAAAAGGATGATGTGTAAAAAGAAAAGTTTAAAAAAATTGATAACTGGGTTTTGTCTTTTCTCAAACACTTTCTACTCTTTGCTCTAAGATTTCCTAAATTACCAATTTAGGATTCAGAAAGATAAACATTATTATACTGAAAATTGTTCAGGAGACATTTGGGATGCATGACATATGTAATAAACCAAATGTGCATGCTTTGACTCGAAAAGGCCCATTTTTGGGCCAAAATGAGAAAATGTGTTTTGCCGCTGGATGGCAGACCTGTATGCAGCCACATCCTCACCTCTTGATCAGCTTGATGGCTTTGAAAGCCTCGTCCATGTTGCCGACAGTCAAATAAAAACTGAAATTCATCATGGCGTCTCGTGTGCCACGGTCACTGTTCTCTAGTCCCACAAAGTCCTGCATGATTTTACGTGCGACCAGCTTCGGGTAGGATGTTGCTCCAGTCTCAGGGTTGACCACTCCAAACTCCTGCTGGTCATCTGTCGCATTCTCGCCCTACAGCACAAAGGGATGGTCATTATGATACACATATAAATACAAGATATTTTCATAGTTATCAGCAATGTTCTTTAAAAAACCTCAGCTGTAATAGTTTTTTTAATATGTAGCAAGGCTCATTGAAAGCAAAGCTCTTTGTATTTGTAAATAGATTTGCTTTTGTTAGCTTTCTCAAAACGTTAAAACATTCCTTCTACATTTGTTGAATTACCATGACAATTTCAAGGAAGAAGAATTGGTGTCTATGTTTGTCAATGGAGATGCTACTAGATAGCCTCCTCATGTGCTCACCTTCTTTGTGAAGTAGACATACGGCACCTCCACACCCATCAGGCGGCTGAACGTCTCAGGCAGGGAAAAACTGTCCTGGATCAACAAACTGTTTTCTGGTGTGCAGAACAGGGAGACTACCATCACCTCAACCTGCCAGGGGGAGAATGAACATAAATGTTTATTTAATTTGCTTAGGGTTTTACAGCATTTTCGACACTGTAAAGTAATTTCAGGACCAGGAAGTAGATTAGGGCAATATCAATACACAGACAGTCAAAAGTGAAACTACACAAAACACCTACCGACGACCCACGAAAACAAAAAGACGGAATGTTGTAGAAAAGTACTAATGACCTTTCTAAAACTTACACAAATTTATGTCTACCCAACTTTTTCAAAGCAAAAACAAGTCATAAACGTGTTATAAACATTTGCTTATAGACCGTGAGATAGAAACTTATCACCAGAGCAGCTGATCGTCATATTTTTTAATTTGTATGAGCAAAGACACAGGATGTTCTGCACATTGAAAATTATGTAACCTTTTCAGCATACGCTACTTCACTATCTGATGAGTTTCTACAATTACAATCCGCTTGTATTCTTCCCAGAATAGCTTTGATCTGCTACAGTAATAATAGATTGTAACGCACATAAAGTCAGCTTTTGAGCAGGAATATATGCTACATAAATGCAATCCATTATCATTGTTGCAACCTTTTCTCCCTTTTTCCTTCCTCTAGGATAGGTGCAAACACTTACCGGGCCCTCATCCACTATTTTGGTCAGTGAATGTCTTTGCGATTGGCTGAGATCCACAGAGTCGGGCAAGACCCAGGCCTCACACACAAAGAGCTTGGGCTCGTTCGGGTCCCAGTGTTGGGACACAGGGTAGCGGCCGGCAATATCTTTGGCAGCCTGATTCTTGCCTCTGTCAAAGACAGGGAGTTTGATACAATAGCATATGAGAATGTAAGGATTAAAACACTATCCATAAGAATATAAGAATTAATAATAATAATGGTATTTGTATAGCGCCTTCCCTTAAAAATTTCAAGCTTAAGGCGCTTCACAGAAGAGTAAAATAATTCATAGACTTAAATGACATGGACAATTGTAGAATTAGAAAATAAGCTCTGCTAAAGATTAAATGCCACAATCACTAAAACTCACACATGATACAAATCAAGGCTCTAACCTTAAGAAGGTGTAAGATTTAAAATAATCCCCACGAGGCTAAAAGTTAATTCATTATCCACGTAATAAAAGACGATTGAGATGTCACTGATATTTTTGTTTGTTAGTTTTAGTGATTTTATTGACATCTGACAAAACTTTTGACATGTAAGGTCATTTCTGTGTTAAGAAATAGATTAGGAAACAACAACAACATTTGGAAGAAGTAGAAGGAGCTGATTCCATCGCACCAGAGTGTTAACCACTGGCCAGTAACCATTAAACTTCTTCTTTGGTTTAAGATTAATTTGACATCTATGTAGTGCCTCAAAGTCATTTCAGGGCTACTTAAAGCCTGTCAGTCAGGGCCAACCTAGGTAATAAATGCTTAACGTAATTTTGTGGGTTTTTTTTAACTTAAGCAACTTTCCCTAACCTGTTTTCAAATACATCGTACACCAAACATCCTCCAGGTAGATATTTCTTGTAAAATTCATTACAGCTAATTCTCAGCTGAATTCCTCATCAAAGCTCACCTTTCAGCATCATTTGTGTCGTTTTCGTCCATGTCCTGCCCGCCTGTGGGTCCTGAATAGTCGTCCTGCTCTCCACGTCCCGTCTCAAAGTTGAAATACTGCACAGTGTCCAACTCAACGTCCCAGAAGTACATCTTTGGTTCTGGCTTGCCGTCCGCCTGGGTAAAAAAACAAGAAAGTTAATAATGACCACAATATCGATGGTAACTACAACTCAAGGATACCATTGAGATAAGAAAAAGTAGAATGTATCGGTAGATGGCTGCTGCTGTTGCCAATTAGGAACCTATATGGCGTGTTCACCTTTCAAGAAGTCTTCATGACCTACATAACCATGGTAGTCCACAGAGCAGCGAAAAGTTTGTAAACTATCTCTGAAAACTCACCGAGGTGACCTGCACGCTGACACGGTTACCAGCACAGTTGACCTTTGCCCCGACGACAGCGCCAAAACCCGGGATGACATCTGCCAGGTTCTTGGGGCTACTGTGAGCTTTTGCCTCCCTGGAGTGTGGTGGAAAAAAGCACTGTATGAAATGATACTTCTGTAACTTTTATTACTAATATCTCATCACTTTTTATCCATTTTATAACCAGTAATAAATCCTACCTTCCATAAACTTTTTAACCAATGATATCTCGTACCTTCCATAGCTTTAAAACCAATGTATATTTTGTGCCTCTTATAATGTCTCGTAAGCAGTAATATTTCATACAGTTGTACAAACAGGTCTCTTTTCCTTTAAAATTTCTGTCACACAGTTTGCCTTTCAAACTGATAAAATAATATCTCAGTATTTCAAATGATTCTAGCATAGTGACTTACCTCCTTGAGAGATCATAGACTCTAAGAACTCCAACATCAGTGGCCACCACTAGGTAGCTGCCACACACGTCAAGGCTCACTGGATGACCTTCAGGCTCTGCGAAGGTCATCAACTGCTTAACGGTACCCTGAAATGCAAACCAATATTCTAGTAAGGGCCATCATTCCTCGCTGACATTAGCAACATATAAGATACCACAATGATTTCTGGTGAAATTTGTCAAAAGATTTATCAGCTTTTTCAAACATGAATTTTCTCTGAATATTGAAAGAGAAAACAGGAATAAGAGATCGTAAAAACTCAGGGTAAGATGATACTTGCTCAAATCATCTCAAAACATGTCACTGGGCTTGCTTCATAAAATGTTCAAAAGTTTGTTACATGTTGCTCATGAAATAATACTACAAAATTCTACAACAAAATCAATGATCCAAAATTCAGGGCAGGTATACGTATTCTTTAAAAAAAAATTTTTTCTTCTTCAGACAGTTCTATACTAAACTTCTTTACAATTCATGGTCATTGCATGTCAAACCATTTGCTCCGAAATTACCTCATTTCTGTCATCTTGCAACCTTTCAAAGAGCATTACATCCTAAAGACCTACCACAAAAAAAATGTAAAGAACTTAGAGAAATTTACTCCAAAACCTACACCCAGTGGTTCTTCTGGGCTACAGAGTGACAAGAATGACTTGAGATCAAGAATAAGATAAAATAACTTACATAGGTTACTTGATTGATCCACTACAGGAGGAAATTTGCTTTGTCACTGTTGGCTTTGACATGATACATGGATACATAGTTATTCATTTATAATGCCCTCTCTCAATCACTCTCTCCCCTCCTGTCACCCTCTGTCTCTCTCTCTGTTTCTCTCTCTTGTCCTCTGTCTCCCCTGTCTTACCTGGAATGTCCGCACTTGCACCTTGTTCTGTTCAATGGTATAAATGTTCTGCTCATACATCACAATGATCAAGGCTTCTGAGGCAAAAGTACCTGAGGAGAGAAAAAAAAAGCTCTCACTATTGTTTCTGAAAGACAAGAAAAAATAATTGCTGCTATTCAAATGGAGGGTTTAGAAACAAAAGGTGATCCAATCAACAATAACAGATTTTGAGTTGATACCATTATTGTATTCAAAACTGAGGCTGGAATATTAGGCATAAAATTCATTCAAGGAAAAGTTGCCTCATACACTCAAATAAAGTCAACAACTATTATTACTGACAGTGTCACTTTTAAAAAAAAAATGAATCTATTTTGATGGAGTCTTTTCTTTATTGAGAATTCTTGCTTAAATTTGTGTCAACCTGTATTTTGCCAAGTGTCATATGGCC
The DNA here is from genome assembly GCA_032273245.1 of Phyllaplysia taylori. Taxonomy (NCBI): domain Eukaryota; kingdom Metazoa; phylum Mollusca; class Gastropoda; order Aplysiida; family Aplysiidae; genus Phyllaplysia; species Phyllaplysia taylori. Next base: position 11,175 of record JAUKPP010288560.1, read on the forward strand.
TAAGACCACCAGACTAAATAAAACTAGAAAGACAGCCAACTATTTGATAGAGTAAGGTATGAACTTACCTGCAGCTTTGATCGTTGACTTATCAGCTGAATATTCATACACAATGACTCGCTTTCCATTCCACACAGCCACAGAGTCCTGCAGAGCAAGATTTTTATTTCAGTCAAGCTAATTGTTGTTGTTGCCAATATCATGGCACTATTTATTACGTGCGCAGTTAGTTCATTAGGACAATAGAGACTTTTGGGAAGGGATACAAGCAGACAAAACCTACAAAAACCGACTGAAGAGATCAGAAAAACTTTGGCTTTCAAAAGTCAACAGAGGCCTCCAGAAAAGGTCACAATTATTTACTTTCTTCAGTGTCAGATTGATATCACCATCATTGCCTTTCTCATCGTGGGCCAGCGTATAGGCCACAAACAAAACACATTTCACTTTTCCCTGTCCTGGGCTGGCATCTTGGCGTTGCTCCATGTCTTTCCACTTCTCTATATATCATTACAAAGTGTGATCTCCAGGTCTGAGCTGCTTCAGCCGGTTTTGCTGACTCCTAGTATATGCAGCCTGTATCTCTTTATCTTTTGAATAAATGAAAATAATTGATGTCAACTCCTTCTATGTCTTGAAATCTGCCAAGAAAGATGCGCAGTCCTTCAAAATATGACATCATAACGTAAGATAAAGATTTTCATTCATATGTTCTCATCACCATGAAAGGATAATTCTTATGAGGTATATAAAAAACAGAGAAAACAACTGACCTTTGTTGTATAAATGCCTTTGACTTGTATATCAGTCTTGAGGTCGTGGTGGGTCCCAACAGCAAACATCTCAATGTTGAGAGCACCTGGTCCATACTGTACAACTGCAGTCTATACAAAACAGAAATTGAAAAAAATCCTGAAATCAGTATAAAAATATTCAGTGCACCTTGTATAAATTGAAGAGAGAATATGTCCTGATGATGGCTATGCACTATATCTTTCAGTATTATTCAATTATGAATGTATTTGTTCAAATATTAATCAAACACACATTTTTTTAATCCAGTTCACAATCTGTGCATATCCATGGAACTTGTTTTTACTTAAATGCAGTTAGACATTACGAGGTGGTATAAACAGGTAACATCTATGGACAGAGAAACAAAGAGAATGATAGCCATCATTGGTCCTGGGTGTTTAAAATTAAAATGGGTCATAGATAAGCTTATTTTTAGTTAAAATCCACGAAAGACTGGATTTATGAATTTTGGATTACATGAGAAAAGAGAACTGTTTTATCTCTGGAAATCAACGTACCTCATGAGTAAACATCACATACAATGTAACAATGTTCCAAAACTGTGAGGCCAAACATTCACCCTGACTAACTTCAAAACAAAACGAAGTGAGCAGTCACTTACCTGGTCTTTGTACCCAAAGCTCATGACCTGCTCACACAGGATGAAGACGTTGGCAATTGTGTTCACAGCCATCAGACCCCGGCTTTGACTCCACTGTGGTTGTGAAATACATCAAGATTTTAGAGCTACAAACTTTTTCATGTTGAAAGTTCCAACGAAGTCTCTCAAAGAAGTCATTCTAAGAAAATGTAAACACAAGCTATTGTTGAAACAAGCCTTGCATATACGGTTTTCTTGCTACATTAGCTAGTAAAACATATACATCATAATGGTTTGGTAGTGACACCAACACGAATATATCTTATATGTGGCACACATGTTTTGTTTCTGGTACCTCTAATAAAATCACCTTTTTCAGGCCAAATTTGACAAAGTTACGCTACAAATATGATGATATGACAAAATTTGATGAAAACTAGCGGGCAAAAAAGGAAAAGAAGAGAAATCCCCTTCTCTCTTTTTTTTTTCAGCAACCTTCAAGTTGTCATCACAGCCCTCACCTCAATCTGCCTGATAGGACCCTCCACTGTTGCTGGCGCTTGTAGCTTCCACTTCTCATCCCCATCCACCGGGCGTCCACCCGCAGGAGGGCTGTAGCGCCACAGTGCCACATTTCCCATGTTTGTCCCACCGGCCAGGACCCCATGCTCTGCGTGGTATGCCAGGCACATGATGGTCTCATTGTTGTCGTAACCAGAGTGACCCTCAAGAGTCAGGATGTAGTTGTCATCTTGCTCCAAGTCCCACATCCTATCAAGGAATAACAAAGTAAAATCATTCCAAGCACAGTAAAGATAGAAAATACAGTCCAACCTGTCCTGTCCATAACTGTTACTTGAGATCACAAAGATAAATTACTGTTATAGATCATGTCAGCTCCTTGGTTACGAATGTGAATATGGGATTGGTTTGGTTTGGTTTGGTTATTCGTTGTACATTCCTTGCAACACTGTAAGATTATTTAAGAGACAGGCTTCTTCGACCTTGCCTGTCAGGGCCAATAATCTGGGCTGAGAGAGAAATTTCCCAGCAGAAAAACAAGATCATCTGCATGCGGGATCGAATTTGAGTCTTCTGCATGAATGACGAAGAGCCTAATTATTACATCATAGACGCTGGTGTGAATATTGGAGAACTCAAAATGAATTATAAGATTTTTTTTAACAAAGCATCAATAAGAGTCTAAATCTATGTGAATACAAATGAGAAAAACATACAGAGAATTACACAAAGAACATGCTGACTGACCTGACACCCATTTCCCCGGTGGCAGTGGCCAGAAGACCTTTGCCTGCCCAGATGAAAGTTGGGTTGTCCGAGCGGCCACTGAGTTTGACCTGTGGAATTAAATTGAATGTTTATTTTGATGTTTGGCCCTTGGTCTGGAATTCACACACAGACAACCAAACTCAATAGATTTGGAATGACCACATAGCTAAATTACACATGGAAAATGGAAGCTTGAATGCTGGTGAAATAAGCTAAATTCAGTCATATGCATATATATGTGTAACTGTGGCATAAAATTGCAATTATTATGAGGCAAATGCAATACATTTTTTGTGTCGGCCAGTGAATTGAATACAAACTTCCACCTTGAAACAATTTGGAAATAGAACAAGACATCACTGAAGTCACGATAATCTGACCTTGAGGATCTCCTTGGTGTCCATCTCTCCGAAGACGGCGTGCTGGGTAAGCATGAGAGTTTCCGTGATGGTGACCAGGACGTTCTTATCCTCATAGAACAGCAATTTCTTAATGGCCACGTCCAGGGAAAAACACTGGACACAGCGACCTTGCTCACCCATGTAATATACACCGCCTGAGAACACATGTACACAAAAAAGAGGTCGTCTCATTTCCGTCAACTATTATATATTTCCGCAAAACAGAGGTATTATGGCATGTGGAAGAGAAAGAGTGAAGCCATAAGGTACAAAGAGGAATTGCACTCACATGTTTTCCAGAATCATCATGTACCACAGACTGATCCAAAACTTAACTTACACACAAAACATTCCATGCACTGTTTTTAAAGATAATGTATAATCTACACATGACTTGGTACATGCCAAATTGAAATAAATTTTCTCAAAGATTATAGACAATAACTAAGAAACTTTTTCTTTCCTATGTTGATAACCTTGTTGCTCTACGTACCACTGGATCCTCCAATAAAGAATGCCAAAGATTCCTGAGGGCCAAAGGGAGCCCCTGCCATTTTGTTTTTGCCCCCTCTTTTCCAGTTGAACATTTCTAGTGCCGACTCGTCCCCACTGACTGCGGCTCTGGCAAGACTGTTGATGTCCCTGCAATGATAAAAGAAATCATTTATCTCTGATCTACAAAACTAAATCTTAAAACAATTGTACTTTGCTATGCTACCATAAATACCACAGCTTGGATAAATACTTTTTTGTTTTCCTCATTTGTTGAGCAATTATGACAGTTAACATACTAAGAAATTTCCCTGATACAGATTTAAAAAGAAACCCAGCAAACCTATTGCAATGCCAATGCCATGACAACTTGAATGTAAGCCTTAGACACTTTCTAGTAATATACAATACAGGTGGGTATTTGTAGACACTAGAAAAAAGTATTTTTCTCTTGTTGATGTTTTACAGCACTATGGGCACCAGGAAATACATAAAGACAATAACAAGGATGAAGAAATGGCTAGATTTATCTATCAATCATCCTCACATGACAGGGTCTGGGGGAGGTGCTGGCTTGAGAATGATCTGAGAGACGGGCTCCTGGAGATGATGCTGGAACGGGTCCTGACCCAAACGACCTTTGCTGTCTGACTTCCATCCAATCAGAACTCCAGACTGAAAAGTACAGTATATCACATAAAGAAACAGAAAAAGAACCTCAACCAAACTGATATACTTTAATGAAACTGAAACGTGGTGGGCATCTTATTGAGGTGAATTACAAATGTTCAAGAGTACCCCTCTCATCATTAGGTCCATGTAGATGATAATGTATAATAGTACAAGACAGTTAACAACAAGGCAATTATAGAGAAACAAATTGAGACCTAATATTTGTTTTTTCTTCTAACATTGATAAGCGGACTGTCATTGTCAGAATGTTACAGTTTTACTTGATTAAAAATCTGAGCTGCATAATTAAAATCTGTTTCCCATAATAATTGATAAAAAAGCTGTGAACACACAAACGGCAACCAATGTACACAAGAATATGCTGTAGAACATACAAATATGACTGGAGCACACAGGAAAGAACTGTATGACATACTGTGTCAGCGGTAATCAGACGAGAACCTTGGGAGCTCCATCGCATCACTGACACTTCTGAGCGGTGCAGATGCGGTCCTTCGATGAGTTCTTTATCCTGCTCGTTCCACAGAGTGATCTCTCCGGTCTCCCAGCCCACAGCAAGAATCTTTCGTGTTGGGTGCCACGCATATGAGGTTGGATGCCCCTGGTGGCCTATCGGTTTGTGTGGTATTTTTTCTCCCTTGGAAAAAATGGTATTTACATGCATGAGTGGACAGCAACAACTATGGTACGTAACCAATATTATAGCATAGTTTTCAATACATTTTAACATTTTAAATTCAATAATGTAAGTATAAGGTTGATACAATGATGCTTAAATACAGACATAGAAAATGTGAGTAAGAGCCCACAGCCTCTAGCAAAGCGTTAAGACCTATAATCAGCATAAAGACATTATGCCCGGATATGGGTTTGAATGGGGACATAGTAATATTTTGAAGCAAAAAGAATAAAGACCAAGCAGAACTTAATAACTTTAGTGTATTGTTGTACACAGCCCTTTAACCAATACAGTATCATAGATCAGCTGATTGCCTTAACCACGTGTTAAAACTTAAAGAGACATGCTTGGTCTTTTTGCAGTATTGGAGCTTTATAATAGAAAAAGGTTTATGTAAGAATTTAGTCATGCTGTAGCAGTCAAAGATTTGACCTTTCGAACATTGATTCGGTAAGTACAATATTGATTCACACTCGATTAGTTTTATTTTTAAATATATTGGAATCTAGGTTTTTTGACTTTACCAGTGGTATTTCATTTTACTGCATCACACAAACTTTTAAGACACTGAAAAATGGCTAAAACTAAAAATATAAAGAATAATGTTTTACTGTAACACTTGGGAGCTGTTACAAAAAAAAACTTTACAGGAAGGTAAAATGAGCAACTGTGGAGCAAATCAACCAAACACATTTTCTCACCTCTTCATTGAAGAGCATGACACTCCCACCCCTGTCTTCACTGTAGGCTAAAACAGCCAGGAGCGGTGAGGACTTGAGCCAGCCAATCTCGGTGTTGATGCCCGCTCCGTCCGTCTCCAGGCGGTGATCAAAGTGAACAGCCATATTTACAAACTGCTTTTACTATGTAGCTTATAAAGACTAAGAATTTCAACAATGGCATGTACTCTATACATGCATCTGAAAAAGAGTCATACAGACAAAATAGTGAGGATTAATATTTTACATCACTAATCAAAGATGGGACTGTACTTATTTAATATAAAGAAATGAAACTTAGACCTACCTAAGACCAGGCTCCTATTACTATTATTTGGGCCTAAGCAAAGAATATAATGTGTGTGTGTGTGTGATTGTGTGTATGTGTGAGTGTCTGTGTGTGTATGTGTGAGTGTGTGTGTGTGTGTGTGTCTACATGTATGTAAGAGTAAGAGAGAGAGAGAAGAAAGGAGAGAAGGTTCGTATTTTGTTTTGCTTGCCTTGCATTGCAAGCAGCTTCGTGGGATGGCAGCTCAACCATCGTAACTAGATTTTTCCAACTTTACAGGGGAGGCAAAAAACTAATGTTCTGCTTGTAAAATATTAACCAAGATACAATAGTATGGAATATGACCACTGTCCGTTTTTTTTAAAAAGTGCTGGACTCTTGAGATTTCTACAGGATATGCGCCCCTTGCCAGTACCTCGATATGCAAAAAAGTGATTTTCACCAAAAATCGAGTCATGATAGTTGAGCTGCCACATTGCGATATGTCCCCATACAGTTCCTAATCATATGCTATTGTGGGCCTAATTGCTCTGAGATGTTATTTTTGCACACATAACAAGATACATACAGTCTGTACCACAATTTTTACGATCTCCTCTTTCTGACTTTCCATGTCCCAAAATGCAAAAATTCTGTTTCAAACCAAGTCTGCTAATGTCTTCTTACGGGTGCCAAATCCAGTGAAACTATGATATTGCTTCTCATGATATTTTTGGCCCCAAATATATAAAAACAATACAAGACAGCTATGGAGCTTAACACAGGATAAATCAGACCCTGCAATTCCATACGATTTCTTAACTCTATTCAAGAACAACAAAAGCACAATTACAAAACAAGATATCTAGGAATCTAGGTAAGCCGTCGAGATCTGCCAAAATGTGTACGATTCTAAATAAGTTTAAATGAAGTTATCACCCATCTCATCTGAAGGTGATACAGCCAGCCTAATTATTCCCTGTGTGCCAAGTATGATTGGCCTATGTTTTTAATTGAAGGTTTCTTTTAATAAGCATAACCATTTCAATTTCACGCAGGATAACTGGAAAATGGATGGAGATGGAATGATAGTGATAGACCTACTACTCATTTCTTGTAAAGAGTGAAAGATAGAATAGTAGGTTATCCATTCAGATGTCATAATTTGGGCGGAAAATTGGGAACTGAGTAAACTGAGCGAGGACGAGATATGATTTGCGAAACGATGCCGCCGATCGCTGGTGAATAGTGCCAGTGGCAGTGGAACTACTAGACTAGTACTAGGCAAGCCGACGTTCTGAAAAGTGAGGCAGCGCTGGAACAGAGATGCATTGTGCCCCCCTGTTTTCAATCTATTGTTCGACTAAAATGTTAAATATGGGGATGATAGGCTTTTTCTAAACTGCAGAAAACGAATAATGTTACCTTGGTTACTATGATGCTTCTATACGAATGTTTTCAACATTCCAAATCTTCCATGTTGAAACTATGCATGACCCCGGAAGAATTCTGTATCATGGGTAAATAAAAGTATTTTAAAAATATGCCTTGGTGAAGAGCTAGGAAAAATTCTGCGGAACAATTATATGTTCCCGACTCTACGCTCTTTACTACGCTTGACTGGGCGTGTACAAAATTTTGTGTCATGCACTTTCACATCACAAAGTTGTCTCTTGTTATTATCTGCCTGTTTCTTTGTCGTTGAACAAATAGAAAGTAAACCAAAACAGACCGACAACTACAAATGATAAAAAACCGCCAAACCAATCAAACAATCAAGAAAAAACAACAACCAAAAAGAACAGCAAAACAAAACAAAGCAACGACAACAGCAACAGAACAGCAATAGACTCAACAGATATAAATCCAGAGGAAAAGCTTGGCGCCTATTGCTAAACCTGTTTTAATCCCTGTTCTCTCTTGCCCTCTCTGTCTCTTTCCCTCTGTCTTTCTGTTCGTCGGTAAGTTAGTGTCTTTCTATCGCCATTGGCCGGTTGATCTGCCTGCTTTCATGTTTCTGTCTGGTTTCGTGTAGACCTATGTAGTGTTTGCCTGTCTGTCTATCGGTCTGTTTGTCTCTCACGCTTCCACTCTCTCTCTCTCTCTCTCACACTCTTTCTTTCTTTCTCTCTCCCTCTCTCCGCCCCCCCGCTCTCTCTCTCTCTCTCTCTCTCTCTCTCTCTTGCTTGCTCAGTTTTGCAATGCTTCGATCTCTTCCTCAGCGAAGTTTGTCCAGCTCAAAGAATGAGAATCCAAATACACTGATCAAGGCCATGCCGCACTGCACTGCCAACAGATCAACACACAAACAAACAAAATAAACATCCATCCCACCAGCAAACAACGAGCTATCCAAATTCCAGACAACTAATTCAAACAATCCTGGCCTAGCTTTCAATTCCAAACAACCTGCCAATCAGCTAACTGATCTGGGACGTCTATGTCGAGACAAAGTCCTGGGTTCGCTGGTAGATTTACAGGTGTATTTCTTTGTTTTTGTATTTATTTTCCCCAGGGGTGGATTTAGATCCACGTCTTATCGGAGATGAACATAAAAATCAGAGGTTTTGGCTCAGAAATAACTTCATAGTACCGGGTATTACCAACTAACCAACCAAACCGAATACAATCTGGTAATGTGATAATCCCCCCCCCTTTCCCCCCTCCCCCCTCCCCCATGACCTTCACACTTGACATTCCTGCTCCTGTCAGCCTTAAGTTTGAATCCCTGACTGTGCGGTTGTGTATGTATGTGTGTGTGTGTGTGTGTGTGCGCGCGCACGTGCGTTTGTGTGGGTTTTTTTGTTGGTGTTTTTGTGTGCTTTGGGGTTTTCGTTTTGTTTGTTACTTTTGTGATATTTTGAGTGTGTGTGTGTGTGTGTATGTGTGTGTGTGTGTGTGTGTGTGTGTGTGTGTGTGTGTGTGTGTGTGTGTGTG
>JAUKPP010288572.1:0-10294 GCA_032273245.1 Phyllaplysia taylori
TATCTTTGTATCTCTATCCCTTTTTTTCCTGTGGCTCCCCTCTCTCTCTGTCTCTCTCTCTATCTCTCTCTTTCTCTACCCCTCTCTCTTTGCCCTGTCTCTCTCTCTCTCTCTATTCCTGTCTTCCCTGCCCCTCTCTCCTGCTTCTCTCAGTCTCTGTCCCAGTCTTCCCCTCTCTTTCCATCTCTCTCTTCCTACTCCTCCCCTTGTCTCTATCACCGTCTCTCTCTCTTCCTCCTCCTCCTCTCTCTCTCTCTCTCTCTCTCTCTCTCTCTCTCGGCAGTTGAACTGCCCCTATGAGGCCAATCCAAACTGCCCTTATCTGGGCAAAAAGAGTTGAAAACAGTCCCCGGCTATTTTGGGACCTGAAAGACGTGGGAGAAAAACAGTAATCTCACTCTACAGCGGCAAGTGTGACACTGTCGCTGTATGGTACGTAGCCTACTCACCCATGACGGCCAGCACCACAGCCCCGATCAACATGACAACTGTCTGTAATGTATCTGTGAGCACCACAGCCGCCAGACCACCTGCGGGGCAGAGGAGGGGGGGGGGGGGGTAATGAGAGAAGAATTATTGCATGCTTGTTTGGTTGGTGGTTTTTTTTTAAGGTTTCACATCTTCCATTACACTACAAAGTCATATTGGCATGAGAATTCATATCCTCACTTTGGTTTGGTTTGGTTTGGTTCCTAGTTTTAATCGATTCGGTTTTGGCCTAACGTCCCTTGCAACACTGGAAGAAGGTCGTTTAGGGACGGGCTACTTCGACCCTGCCCGTCAGGGCCAGTCCACGCTGAGAGGGACATTTTCCCAGAAGAAAAACGGAGACACAAACTCTGCGTGATAGGCGAAGCGCCTAATCATTACACCGCAGATGCCGGTCGAGTTTTAAATCCGTTAGAACACTGTAAGATCATTTAAAAGACAGACTACTTCGACCCTGCCTGTTAGAGCGGAACTCGGATGAGAGAGATGAATCCCAACAGACAAACGACGATCGTCGGCACGTGGGATCGAACTCAGAGCTTCCACGTGATAGGCGAAGAGCCTAACCATTATACCACCGATGCGAGTCTATTCCCACTTGACGAAGGTGCAGGAGGTGGGGGCGAAAAGACCGTTAGAAAGATAGAGGAAAGTGGGGATTTTTCTTGATGTGTCATACGATATGATCTTACAATGTTGCAAGGGGCGTTAAACCAAAACCAAACCAAGCCAAGCACACGGGGTCTGGTTATCAAAAGTGATTCCACCAAGCCAGACCTTGTAATGCTAGATTATCGAGCAAAAGACAAAACTACAGTTCCTCAATTGTCAAAATGTTTAATAGAGGCTCATGAGTTCTCGTAAAGGACTAATCGTGAAACAAATCTTTGCGGGTTGTCTATTGCATGGTTACTCAGTCAATGCATGAACCAAAATAGTTTTACCTGTACTAACAACTTATAGGAACATATTTTTTCCCTGTACCTGATGGAAAAAGGTGTGAAATAATATCATTGAGCCACTTCAACTCCATCGGCCTTGGTAGACTACTTTGACGCGCGTGTTTGAGTTGGTTTATATTAATAATGGGTGTCCATTAAGAAGGAGCCATAACATTTACTTGGATTGGTTTGGATTGGTTTGGTTCAGGGGGTTTTTTACGCCTCTTGTAAGGTCATATTATAGTCGGGAGACAGCGACGCTTCCCGTAAAAGCTAACCTGGACAGATAGCTACACAACATTCCAGTAGGGACATGGACGGATGTCCAACATAAGGGTCAAATTTCCATCCTCTGCCTGGTGTGCAAAGAGCCTAACCATTACATGACAGACACCGATTTACCTAATGAATAACTACACCGGCTTTGGTGCTGTTGGGCATATACCATATGAATAGTATCTTCCGAGTTCGATTAGACATCGATTAACACAGAGTTAGAGGATTTATGCCTATTGACATTTTGGGTACGAACTTATTGCCTCGGGGTCCTTCGAACGACGAACTTTTTGTAGTCAATACTTTATTCATAATGGTTGAATCGACAATTCTCGGCTCAGATACTAATTCTTGCACTGCCGTGGCATAGAAAGGCAGTTGATTCATGCTTTAGTTTTACCCCTAGAAACAAAACTCGTCTTAATTTTCTAGTAACATCGGCTGTATGTTGTCACATCTTCGTTGCTACTCGGCGGAAGCTTGTTCATTAATTTTTCTATGTTGTAATCAATATATTTTAGAGATAAATTCTTACATAGTCATCTTTTTTCTTACTTTACAAATTACTGCCTTGATATAGAGGGTGGTTGTTTTTTTATATTGATCGATTCTAAACTTTAATAACTAAGAGACGGTACATGATAGAAACATTCTGTTTTCAACCAATTAATCCTCATCCATTTAAGTTTTTCTGGTACCAAAATTAACCGAATCCAAGAGCCAACTGCACGACAGCGCCAGTTTAGGCGAACGGACGCCGACTTTTAACGCGCAGAAATTACGCTAATCTTGCATTTACTAGTGCATCTTGTGCGTTTATAAAGCAGATCGTATGCCTGCAGCCCTGAGGAAATTCCAGCTCTACGCAGCAAGAAAAGCACCATCTAAAAGTCAGTCAGAGCTAGTATAAAAATTTGGTAGAAACTGGTAACGTTAATTGCTATGACAACAACGATAGCAAGAACTGTATTTGCGAAGTGCATGGTGCCCGATCAATAAAAAAGACGACTTCGTTAATTTGATACCACCAGAGACATTCATCGCTTTCTAACCTATAACGTTCAAACATAAAGTTCTTTTTCTTGAAACATGAAGCCAGAGCTTAGTGGACATTATTCCTTTTTTAAAAACAGTTTAGACAATATTTTTATTGCCGTACGATGTTTTCCGGCAATCCCTCTCTTTGGTATACCAGTGCGCTCTTTTGAAGCCATGATCGAAAAAGGGCCTTGTTCCGTTAACTCCATTTTAAAAAGCCGTCTCTATCAACATAATCTGATAAAGTATCCCAGACAAAACTTAAATGGCCAGAGAATAGTGTGCAGAAAACCGTTCACTTTTATCTCTTACCGTTTTAGAGTTATTTCAGTTTAGAGTCGATCAATGTAAAAAAAAAACAACCTGTATAATTATATTATATTTGCGCATTTTTGGAACCAATACGAGTAGGAACAGCTAAAGTTAAATATCAAAATTAAGTGAAAGCGTTTAGTTAGCCGCAATTCTCTTCTCCTTTGAACCAATCGGTATCGAGTGCCACGGTAAATAAATTATCAGAAAATTTAGGTTCGTCGTTCGAGGGTGCTCCCGACATAACTATGCGTCTATTATGCGCTTAAACAGCTTGTATTAAAGATGTTAATAAATCCTCGTGACATAATATTTTGTTCAATCCATACAAATTGGCGACAATAGGGCAACCCAGAAATTAGTGATGTGACCTACATAATCATACATTTGAACCTCCATCCCCGAATTAACAACTATATAATATTATCATAAGAATAATATTGAAATAATCGTAGTACCACGGTGCGCCCAGAAATGCGGGGCCCTCGTCGATGCAAAACCCCAGGTATCGGTAGTTAAGTGGGGTCACCAAGAAATTTGTTATGTGACCTACATAATCATACATTTAAACCCCCGTCCCCAAAATCAACAACTATATATCATTAGCATGATATTAAAATAATTGTAGAAATGCAGGGCCCTGGTCGATGCAAAACCCCAGGTAACGGTAGTTAAGTAAAAGTCTTGACGTTTATCCCGGTCTTGTTTGGTAATTTAATGATCTCACGGTGTCAGTAGTGCCGTAAAGTATAAAATACTATTTGGCGTATTGGGGGGATAAATAAATAAATAAATGAATAGCACTTTATTGATCCCCGTAGGGGAATTTGGTTCACAGTGGAGCATATACAAATACAATCACATAATGCATGTAATAGTACATAGAAAAATCAATATTGTAAAAAAACAATCTCTCATAACTTGCACACAAACACCACTGCTGGTCGCCACAAGAGCAGCGCCCGAGTTACCCATTACCACTTGGGCCAAGTGAGGAAATTTATGTAAAGTGCATTTCCCAAGGACACAACGTCGGGCCCCTGCTGGGATTCGAACCCACAACCCAACTCTTCAAAAGAATTACGAGTCCGACGGCCTAACCACTAGGCCACCGAAGGTGTACCAGAATTAAAACCGTGAAAATTCTGAAGAATCTAGAGGGGCGTGCGGGTTCAAATCAGAAACCTCAATGTTAACACGGGCGCTGTGGTGTCATGGTTAGGCTCTTCGCCTGTCATGCGGATGACCTCATTTCGATCCTGGTCGGGGACGATCTTCGGGTTTTTGGGGGGAGGGGTTTGCTGGGATTTTTTCCCTCTAAGCCCGGGTTGGCCCTTACAGCCAGGGTCGAAGTAGCCTGTCTCTTAAATGACCTTACAGTGTTGTTGTGGACGTAATGCTGGTAACCAAACCAAGCCAAACACATTTACCCCTGGCACGACCACTAAACCCTCTTAGATTCAACCATCTTTAGTTTCCTCATTTCGTTCCACTAGTGCGAAAATGGGACACATTTCATCTAATATGCTTCGGTCTCACTGTACATGTATTATCTCAGTTGGTGTAAGACATTCAAAGCACCGGCGTCTGTGGTGTAATGATTAGGCTCTTCGCCCATCATGTGGAAGACCCGAATTCGATCCCACGTGTGGAAGATCTGCCTTTTTCTGCTGGAGTTCTTCCCTCTCAGCCAGGGTCGAAGTAGCCCGTCTCTAAAATGACCTTTGGTGCAAGGAACATAAAACTAGTAATTAAACCAAACCAAACATTTAAAGCAAAACCAAATCGATTTTACATTCGAAGAGCCTCCAAAACTATAATGTTCATTAGCCGTTCATGTAGGAATAGGTAGGAGGGTCAGGGCGGGGTGGGGAAAGGCCATGGGGTGTGGGAGGGTTTTTTAAATGTAGGACTTAAGATAAAGAACCACTAAAGAAAAGTTGGTAGAAATTGACACCCGTCTGATAGAATGTCAAAAGTTGGAAGTGACGATTGATAACCTATCTGATCACCCAAAAGCGATTCACCCAGCCAGCCGTTATTATCAGCAGAAGATTTGGACTTAGAAGGCGTGTTTGCCTTTATCAGTTCTGTAAAGTTGATATCAGGCGTGCGAGAACAATGAACAACTTATACTGCAGAGACTCTTGGGTCATTCTACATTTGTAGAGTGACGTTTTAATGGCACATCGAATCTTTGAATCGAAGCTTAAGGGATTGTCTTTCATTCGTAGAACGCAAGCTGTAGGTATACATAAGTACAATCCCGAAAAATTGTTATAAAAGGGTTATTCAGGTCGGTTGTTGTTGCTTGTTTGTTGTTTTTTTAACGCCCTTTGCAATACTGTAAGGTCATTTGAGAGGCGGGACATCTGAATTTTACGTCCAGTTCCGACAACCATGAAAACTCCATTTAAAGATCCCAATGAATTTTCGAGAGTTCGGACCTGGGATATCATCGTTTGTAAGCGGGCGCTGGAACAATAACAACGAAATCAATGACAGGGCGCTTCATCGCTTAGCCACAGATGCCCCCAAAGGTCATTCGTGATCAGTACATAATGTCGAGCAACTTCACGCATTTTTATCCCAACATGAAATTAATTTGTAAAAATTTGGTCTATGAGAAGGCGATAACATCAGGGGTAGTACTCAACGAGAGAACACGTGTGTGCCAAATATGTGCCATTATGTCGGTCCGTTCATTAAATCACGCTAAGTACGATACAATGATGGAGGGCAGTTAGTTTTTAAGCTCTCTGCAAAAGATAGGAGACGTTTGTATTGGCATCGCTTTCAAAACATTGAAATATAAATTCTGCTGGATAAAATGACAATTACAACGCCTGTAGAACATAATTTTGTTTGCACTGGTTTGGTTTGGTTTGGCTACCAGTTTTACGTCTCTTGCAAAATTGTAAATTGTAAGGTCATTTAAGTTTTATGACGGGTTACTTCGACCCTGCCTGTCAGGGCCAATCCGGGCTGAGAGGAACCCCCCTCCCCCCTAAAAAAAAACCAGATCGTCCATACGGTGGGATCGAACTCGGGTCTTCCGCATGAAAAGTGAAGAGTCTTAACCATTACAGCGTAGCGCCGATATGCATTGGTTTGGTTGACATTCTTTTTTTTCCTTTTCTTGCTTATGGAATGATCCTCTTGCTATCAATGTGCCAATGAGAAAATTGTATCGTTTGATCTTCTCTACAAAAAGTCGTTTCTTTTAACCTGGATGTGTGACTGCTATTTTTCACACTTTCTTTTGAAACCGACGTTCTTGTACAAGGAGGAAAGTGCGAGTACCCGACAAGTATGGCGGCTTTGTCTTGTTAATCCAGTGCAGAAAAGATCTGATTAGGGATCAGAAGAGCCAAAATGTTCCCCGTTGGTCTACAGCTCTGGTTACGCGTGACTTTCGTAAGGACTCTGCAACTAATTGTATCTGGGAGGTGCCTCGGTTTGCTTTCTGTCGAGTTCTTTTCTTTTGCTTTTTTCGGAGAGGGGGGAGGGGGGGGGGGGGGGAAGGGGTAATGTTTCTGGTATTAAACTCATAACGAAAACTGGGGTTTTAAGAAGACCTCTGAGATCAATGAAGTCTCGTAAAAATGTATGTCTGAGCTGGTTTGGTCTGCTTTGGTTACAGTTTTACATCCCCTGCAACACTGTAAGGTCAATTAAGAGACGAGCTACTTTGAATCTGGCTGCCAGAGCCAACCCGGGTTGAGAGGGGGGGAATGAAGACCTGAGAACAATACTTGGTTTGGTTTGGTTTGGTTACCAGTTTTACGTCCCCTGCAACACTGTAAAGGTCATTTAAGAGACAGGCTACTTCGACCCTGTCTGTCAGGGCCAACCCGGGCTGAGAGGGGAAAAAATCCCAGCAGAAGAAAACCCAGACCGTCCGCGATCGGGGATCGAACCGGGGTCTTCCGTATGAGAGGCGAAGAGCCTAACCATTACACCACAGCGCCGGTCAGAACAATACTGTAACTACGTACAAAATAGAATAGCAGAAAACGCATGTGCCTACCTACTATGGTGTAGAGTGCTGTGACGGCCAGTAGAGGTATCATGGCCAGGTACATGTCCAGCCCTGTGGCCAGCTGGATGAAGAACACACCGGCGTACATATCCACCTGGGGGACACACCAAATTCCGTTGGGAAAGTAAAATTTGTTCAATGCCAACAAGCTTACATATCAATTAATTGTAACAATATAGTCCTGTTTGATGATTTGCGGCTTTGCGCTCCCTGCAACATTAACGTCTTTTTAGTGGGCAATCATAGCTCAGAGATTATATTGGAGGACACACGACATTCCATTGGGAAAGTAAAATTTGTTCAATGCCAACAAGCTTACATATCAATTATTTGTAACAATATAGTCCTGTTTGATGATTTGCGGCTTTGCGCTCCCTGCAACACTGTAAAATCTTTTTAGTGGGCTATCATAGCTCAGAGATTATATTTGAGGACACACGACATTCCATTGGGAAAGTAAAATTTGTTCAATGCCAACAAGCTTACATATCAATTATTTGTAACAATATAGTCCTGTTTGATGATTTGCGGCTTTGCGCTCCCTGCAACACTGTAAAATCTTTTTAGTGGGCTATCACTATCATAGTTCAGAATTTATATTGGAGGACGCACGACATTCCATTGGGAAAGTAAAATTTGTTCTTAGCCAAGAGTTACTTGTATTAATTATTTGTAACAATATACATGTAGTACTATTTGATTTGTGGCATTACGCCCCCTGCAACACTGTAACGTCATATTAGTGGGCTATCATGGTTCAGAGATTGTGTTGTTGGCCCCTCATGCAAATAGTCCCGAGTTCGATACCGTAGCAGTCTGCAGTGCTTTCTCCCTGATTAATTATTTTCCCATTCCTCTGTGCCTTGTCTTTTCCTTTTGGTTTGGTTTGGTTTGGTTACCAGTTTTACGTCCCCTGCAACACTGTAAGATCATTTAAAAGACGGGCTACTTCGACCCTGCCTGTCAGGGCCAACCCGGACTGGGAGGGAAAAAAATCCCAGCAGAAAAAAACCCCAGATCGTCCGCGATCGGGGATCAATCTACGGTCTTCACGCATGCAAGGCGAAGAGCCTAACCATTACACCACAGCGCCGGTGTCTTTTCCTTGACCTTAGCTATTGTTCGACTTTCTCTCTCTCTTGTTCTCTCAGTCCCTCGCTCTCTCCAGAGTCTCCTTCTACTTTCAGATACCTCCGTATCCTTTCAACCAAACCTTACCATAGGATAAATAAGACCCAACACCCAATCTTCTCGAATTGGGATTAACAATTTCGGAGCCCTGGTCAGCATGTTGTGTATCTTAGAGGATCTACGGTGGTTTAAAATGATTTTTTTTTTTAAAGATGGCCCATTTGTGTGTGTATTGCTTTGTTTGTTTGTTTGTTTGTTTGTTTGTTTGTTTGTTTGTTTGTTACTCTTGTTGTGTTCTTTTTTTTTTTTTTTTTGTTCAGGGAGGGTGGGGTTGGGGGGGGGGGGTCTTACGGTGTGTTTGCAGATGACATGTTGTATTTACATCAGTCTTTCCAGGCTGTCATTGACTCACCGACACTTTGGTGGCCACATAGAGAGCAAGGGCGACCAGGCTGAGGTAGATTCTCATCCGCTGACCACCGAACCGTCTTCCGAGGTACTCGGGCATTGTAAATACCTAGACAGGAAGAGAGGGGGAGAGGGATGTATCTGTCATTCTGACAATCTATCTATCTATCTATCTATCTATCTATCTATCTATCTATCTATCTATCCATTTATCTATCTATCTATTCATTTATCTATCCATTTATCTATCCATTTATCTATCCATCTATCCATCTATCCATCTATCCATCTATCCATCTATCCATCTATCTATCTATCTATGTCGTATTTTTCATCCAACGGTTGATCGCCGAGACTACGACACACCCGACATACTATACATGTACGTCTACTCTGATAGATTTGATTACGGTTTTACTCTCCTTTCAACACTATAAGGTCATTTAGAGGCGGATTTCTACAATCGTATCTATCATGGCCAACCCAGACTGAGAGAGACATAAATTTCCAACACAGAAACAAAGAGATGTTCGTCCAACTTGGGGATCGAACTCCTGTCCTGTGCGTAAAAGATGAAAAACCTGACCATATTCTACAGGCAACTGTCGTCTGAAAGGAGCACAGATTCACCGGGCTCAAAACGATTTTGCTGATATACAGGATGGGTTGATCTTTTTTACATTGACCAATTCTAAACTGAAATGACTCAAAGATGGTAAGTGATAGAAACATTCTGTATTGTACTGATTAATTTTCAATCATTTACGTTTTGCCTTGTACCAAAATCAATCGACTTGATGAACACAGTTCGCGACAGAGCCAGTTTGCTCGAACAGGCCTCCTTTTTTTAAAGCACAGAAATTACGCTATTCATCAAGTGCGTCTTGTGCGCTTACAAAGCATATCGTGCGACTGCAGTTCAGAGAAAATTCCATCTGAGCACAATCCAAAACTCAATCAGAATATGGTATAAAAATTCGGTAGAAGCTGGTAATGTGAATGCTAGCACAACAAAGATAATAAGATGTGGAATTGCGAATGGCATTAAGCCCGGTCAATTTCAGAGCTTGGTAGACATTATTCCTTTTGAAAAAACAGTCTTAACTGTCTTATTTTTGCCGTACATTGCTTTCTAGCAGCCTTCTCTTTGACACCATGACCTAAGAAGAGCCTTGTTCCGCTAAATGCTTTTTAAAAAGCATTCTCTATCAACATAATCCAATAAATTAGCCCAGACAAAACTTAAATGGTCAGTGAATAATGTGCAAAAAGAACGTTTTCTTCTATCTCTTAACGTTTTAAAGCTATTTCAGTTTAGAATCCACAAACTAAATAAATATATTTTTTAAAAACATCCTGTACAATTCCACTTAAGCACTGTTATCTACAGACAATAACTCTTTCTCGCTTTCTGCTTCTCTCTCTCTCTCTCTCTCTCTCTCTCTCTCTCTTTTTTTTTTTTCTTGCTCTCCCTCTCTCTCTTTCTGTCTCTCTTTCAATGTATCTGACCAGCTCTCTCAATCATTCTCCCCTCATTATTTATACTAGTGCAGATCCCCGTTCAATGAACGGGATGCGGGATTATAAAAGAATCGTTCTCTTTGGTATACCGCACTTTTTTCAATAATTCTCTGTGTCTCAATCAATAGTCTCTACG
>JAUKPP010288615.1:0-10293 GCA_032273245.1 Phyllaplysia taylori
TCTATCTATCTATCTATCTATCTATCTATCTATCTATCTATCTATCTATCTATCCTTCTATCTATCTATCTATCTATATATATATATCTGCGTATGTGTATGTATGTTGTTGTTGTTGGTGTTGTTGCTTTGTGTGTGTATGTGTGTGTATGTGTGTATGTGTGTATGTGTGTATGTGTGTGTGTGCTTGTACGTCTGCCATGCCAGTGCCTGGTATGTCACGATGTGCTGGAATGTAGATGTCTTTGACGTCCTTATTCACCGGATCGATTAAAGAACGTAAATTTATCAATAACAAATTGAAAATCAAAATCGACTAATGGGTACAGAGCTGTAGTTTAATCTCTTATAATGTCAGAAAGTCACGCGCACCGTCGGCCAATAGCCGGAAGTCACTCTGACACAACAAGTAAAGCTTAATAAACCGGATGTAAAAACTGAAAATACCACGAAAAAGAATTTTATAACCAAACACAAGCCCATCTAAGATTAAAAAAATATATATATAAAAAAAAAGCATCGGGAAACATCCATCAAGCCTCCGAAACCAGCTCTTGTTTGTTTGTTTGTCCACAAATCAAACGCTAACTGCTGCCCCCCCCCCTCCCCCCTCCCCTCACCCCCTTGAGGGCGACTATAATCGGACAGCTAAGTTTGTTTTTCTACCCAATCCAAATAAAATCTTTTAGAGGTAAATATGGGGCATTTTCTATTCGCTGCCAGTGTGATGCAGTCTCATTCTCGCCTTGTACAAATCTGGAGATAGAATAAAAACGAACTTAAATGACAAGTCTCGTCCGCCAGCTACTAAGCCGGAAGCAAAGTAATTAATGCTCTGATAAGCTTATCGGGGCTTCGCTTTCTTTTTTTAATGGCAATACTATGTGTGTGTGCGTGTGTGTGTGTGGGGGGGGGGGGGGAGGACCCTTATACTGAATTTATACAAAAATACTTGTCTGGGAAATTGATCCCATAACAGTCATTGAACAAATCAGTTATCTAGCGAGCGACAGTTGATCAATGACAAACTTCCTTGTGTGCAGAGAATGTTATAACGTGTCATCCGTGCTTTGAGCAATAAATGACCCTTATTTGCTACTTTTCGCATTTCAGGGCAATACCGAGCAATGAGTGGGATGTTTCATATCTTTTTTTGTCTTTGTAAATAATGCTTCAATACTGAAAAGAAACATACAAAATGCTAAAAGCTGACCTTTGCATTCATTTACCTATTTTCTAAGCCACGATAAGGAATAATTAATGCAACATTCATGCTTAAAAAGCTGACTATTGCGTCAATTTGGACATGGCGATTACGTATTTGCACAGTGATAGCAAAGGCAACATAGTCAGGAGTCAGGAACTTCAAGATGTCTAATCTTAATTTCAGTGCTTTTATCCAGTTTTAACAGACGGGCTTCCTCGACCCTGTCTTCCAGAGTTAACTCAGGTAGAAAGGGACAAATCCCAGCAGAAAAACTTAAGTAGTCCGCGCGTGGAATCGAACTCGGGTCTTCCATCTTATAGACAAAGTACCTAAACAGTCATTACACTAAAGAAACCGCAATTTCAAGAGGGTTATTTGTACAAGTCTGTGGTGGAGCAACGTAAACAAAATCACTGCTGCATTCGAAGACATTCTTTCATAATGATATTTAGCAATGATCTTAATCCTACTGGTTTTTCAGCATTACGCTATTTATTTGAAAATGATAGCAGACACATACACAGTATTACAAGTACCACCACCACCACCAATAATACCAACAGCAACATGCAACACTGTAAGGTCATTTACGAGGCAGGACCTCCGAATTTTACGTCCATCTCCGATAACAAAAACAACAACATCAATAACAAAAAATGCAACAAAATACATAATGTAGCTACAGGAACATTGACGTAAAAAATAGGCCATGCCAACAGCATTAACAATGACGACGAGTACAACATACTCGCAACAATGTAACCAACATTATAACAACAACATACGCCAATGTTAGCAGCAGCAACAAAAAGAATACCAACGAAGAGGAGCTATCGGTGGCCGAGCGGTAGTACGCCCGCCTACAGATGAAAAAGTCCCGGTTTCGAATCCGGGGAGGTTCCCTGGGATTTTTCCGGAGTTTTCATGGCTCCGATCCCCTGTCCTATCGGAGATGGACGTAAAATTCGGAGGTCCCGCCTCGTAAATGACCTTACAGAGTTAAAAGGGGGCGTTAAACCAAAACCAAAACCAAACGAAGCCACACTCAAATAGCAACGGCAATAACAGCAAAGCAATGAGATTCAACAATGATAATAGTAACAGCAACAAGTACAGCATCAACTACAACTGTAACTCACCGGCGTCTGCACTGTAATGGATAGCCCCTCGCTTGTTTGGTTTAATTTGCTTACCAGTTTTACGCCCCTTGCAACAATGTGTTACATAATAGGGAGAGAGGGGTTTTGGTCAAACACGGCAATGCACGGCCGAACATACAATGCGACCGTGTAGAACGTGTGGGGGCAATATCCTTTCTCTCCTAATTCTCATTTCAGAGACGAGCTACTTCGGCTTCGACCCTGCCTGTCAGGGCCAACCTGGGCTCAGAGGGCACGCAGATCAGGAGCGAACTCGGGTCTTCCGCGCAATAGGCGAAGAGGTCACCCATTACACGACAGCGCCTTCCACGTATAAGCCGTTCGTTCGAGACCCAAGCGGGGCAGTTTATTTGATCGTGTACGTCTCCATTTTTCTGCGCGTGGGTTGGCCCTGACAGGCAAAGTGGAAACGCCCCGTCTCTTAAATGACCTTACTGTGTTACAAAGGCTAAAACCGCCAAAAAAGGTGATGCTTCTTTAAATAAACACCTTGAAACCAACTAACTGTGTTGAAAGAGACGTTATACCAAAAGTAAGCCGGCGCTGTAGTGTAATGGATAGGATTTGCGTTCCCGAGCGCGGACGATTTGGTAGTTGTTTTCTGCTGGGATTTTCCCTCTCAGCCCGGGTTGGCCCTGACAGGCAGGGTCGAAGTAACCCGTCTCTTTAATGACCTTACAGTGTTGCAGGGGGCGTAAAACTGGTAATCAAACAAACCAAACCAAATTAAAACCAAACAGCCCATTATGTAAGAGGACAGCATTCCCAATCCACAACAACAACATTGCAGCTCACATCAACCACTGTTACAATGTCAACACAAACGATAAAGCCTGGTGTGTAAGAATGAGTTGTTTGTTATCAAACGCAATCGAGACCTGATCTGTCAGGGTCTGGTTTTCCCGGCGACGATATCTCACAGGCACATTTGCATATTTGGGATGGGTTAAGTCCGATAATATTTTTATTATTTTTCAAAATTATTTTTCTTTTAGCACACTTCAAATCAGAAATTTTCAGAAATGGCTTAAATTGTTTAGATGGGCTACTCGAAAGGGAGGGAAACTGACTACATGTATTCTCATAGAAAAGTAAAGTTTTATCAAATTTTCCTGACTTTAGCTTAAATGGATCTATGCATTATATTATTCAATAGGTCTATTTTTTTTCTTTTGTTTTTCGTTGTTGTTGTTGTTGTTGTTGTTGTTGTTGTTGTTGTCGTTGTTGTTGTTGGTGGGGGTTTTTCAAACTACAGCGTTTGTCAGCCCAGGTATGCCCAGGTACAGATGAGGCTCTCGCAAACATGACGTCAATATAATATAAATAAGAAAGAAAGAAAAATAGAAGAGAACAGAAGGAAAAAACTGCAAACCTTAACCCTACAAAGGCTTCATGCCATCTCCAGTTCAATGGTAGGTCGAAACTAGGACATCCACAATAGACTTTGTCATACAGAAGTTTCAGGTTTGAATAAAGAGAACATTTTGCGATGGATTAAATTGGTTTTCAATGGACGAAAAATTTTAGAAGTTTTCTCGATGCCATACAGCCGGGTTTGATAACATCAGGGACATAACATTTGAGATAACATAATTTGATACCATTACGCATACTAGACCTACAGGCGCTGTGGTGTAATGGTTAGGCTCTTCGCCTTGCATGCGGAAGACTCTGGTTCGATCCCCGATGGCGGACGATCTGGGTTTCTTTTCTTTTTTCTGGGAATTTTTCCCTCTCAGCCCGGGTTGGCCCTGACAGGCAGGGTCGAAGTAGCCCGTCTCTTAAATGACCTTACAGTTTTGCATGGGACGTAAAACTGGTAACCAAACCAAACCAATACTAGACCTGTCGGGTTCTCCAACAGCCAACTGGCGTCTTTGGTGTAATATCACGTAAAGGACGGGAGTTCGAATCCCAACGCTGTCACCGTTTGTTTAGGACGCCTGGATAACTGGCCTCCGTGGTGTAATGCTTAGGCTGTTTGCATGTCAAGCGGGAGACCCGAGTTCAATCACAGGTTCGAACAATCTGCGTTATTTTCTGCTGGGATTTTTCCTCTCCGCCCAGGTCCGCCCAGACAGGCAGGGTCGACGTGGCCCGTCTCTTAAATGACTTCACAGTGTTGTAAGGGACGTTAAGCTAAAAGCTATCCCAAACCATTCATATCTGATAAACAATTTGCAACCGACTGATGAGAGATAAAGGCCTAAATTCGCAAAGAAAAATAAACTCACTCGATGGCTCCAGAGAGCCTAATTTTGAGAGGAGAAACGAAGCAAATCTAGGTCTTATATAAGCGCGATATTAAAAGAAATGTTGCAAGTGTGAGTGGTGTTCTGTGCTTGGTTATTCTAATCCGGGACCATGCTCGCAATGAACTGTTGTCACGGACCATTTCTCCTCTCAAAATATAGGCTCTCAGGAGGATCTGACGTTGTCATAGAAACTCACAACCGACGTTTGTGGTGAAACTTTTAGGATGCTCGCCTTTCAAGCGGGAGAACCGATGTCGTTCCCCACGAGCGGACGATCTCGTTTTTCTGCTGGGATTAATCCCTTTCAGCCCGGGTTGGCCCTGACAGACAGGGTCGACATAAATGACCTTACAGTGTTGCAGCGGACGTAAAACTGGTTTTAAAAGAAAGAAACCCCCAAAAGACCAAAAAGACGACGACAGTGAAGGTCATTTGCCATACGTGTCCCTTTCTGTCTGTTCACCCGCCTCTGATGACAGAAACCATTGCGCCTCCTCTAATTGGTCTGGACAGGAAAACAAGCTCAAACACAAAAATCGTTACAAGCATTCTATATTTAACCAAGAACACTTCAGGCAGTTTTACTTGACTGTCTTGTTAAGATTCCCGCGTCTTGTTCTAACAGCAATAATTTTCTATTCATTTGCTTTTGTTACTAGTTTTACGCTCCTTGCAGCACTGCAAAGTCATTTCAGAGACGGGCTCTTTCAACCCTGTCTGTCAGGGCTAACCTAGGCTTAGTTGAGGAACAAAGCTCAGTAGAAAACCACAGATTGTCCCACGTGCGATCAAACTCGGGTCTTCTGTTTCATTTATAAGTTAAGAGCCTAATCATTACATCACAGACGCTGGTAAAAATGTTTTAAACAACAAATACAAACCATGCAAATTGATTCTTCATATGCAACCAGTGTATACTATAAATATTGATATGATATAGATATATAGAGAGAGAAGTATAGACAAAGAGAGAGGGGATAGAGAGACAGAGAGAGAGAGAGAGAGAGAGAGAGAGAGAGAGAACGAGAGCATAAGAATGACTAAAACAATGTATGCATTCCCTTGTTGAATTTCTTAACGAACTTATTATTAAAAGTGTAGACCCGAGAAGAACAGGTATGGAGACAGAGAGAGAGGGGGGGGGGGTGCAGACTGGGAGAAAGAATAAGAACATAATAATAACTACATGTATAACAATTTATACATTCCGTTGTTCTTTTGCTTATCGAATTTATGATTAAAACATGACCATAACGGAGGTCGTCTTGTGAGCTCGATGTACGCTCTGATTCTTTTGTTTGTTTACCAGTTATACGTCCCCTGCAACACTGTAAGGTCATTTAAGAGACGGGCTACTTCAACCCTGCCTGTCAGGGCCAACCCGGACTGAGAGGGAAGAAATCCCAGTAGAAAAAAAACCCAGATTGTCCGGGCTCGGGATCGAACCGGGGTCTTCCGCATGACAGGCGAAGAGCCGAACTATACACCACAGCGCCAGTGCTCTGATTCTGATTCTGACGACAAAGACAGAATTTTTTAGAAAGAAGAATGATGATGGCGACCACTGTCTTGGCGGATCAGACATTGACAGAGAGCTAACGAGGGATGGAATTACACAACGGAAAAGAAGGAAAAAACCCACCCTAAGGTGATTATTGTTTGTGTGTGTATGGAAAAAGGAGGGAGGGGGGGGGGCGGATTTCATGAATGGGATGCACGGGTGATTGGAGGAGTTTGCTCTTGTGTGTATTTACCAGCTTTGTGTGCCCGTGCGTGATTTCTTTTTGTGTTTTCTCGTATGAGCCTAATAATATTATATCAAATGCGTAATAATACGGAGATCAAAGGCGTCTCTGTGTTGGTTTGTGTGTCTCTGTATTTGCGTCTAAGTGAATGTGTTTGTTTTGGTTAGGGTTTTAGGGCTCCATCGACTCTATGAGGTCATTTTGGCGCCCAGAACCATTCCAAAGTATTTTCGATAGCGATTATTTTTTCATTTTGCCCGGGTGGCGGCCTAATAGGCCTACTCTTTTCGATTTTCAACCACCAAAGGAGCGTTAACGTGCGCAACGTACACACGGGGCCTCCGAGGTTTTTCTTCATATCCGAGCAGACTATGTATTTTGATCTTACCTACTCTAAGATCAGGGGTGTGGTTGACGGAGAAGGAGTAGATAAGGAAAACGAGAAGAGAAGCAAGGCAAGCGACAAGAGTAGCAAGGATGTAAAAGAACCCTAACCAACCAAACCATCTCAAGAAGACCGTCTAAAATGCACTGCTAAAGCTATTGCTTCGAGTTATGCACTTACACGATCTACGTAAGCGTTGGTATTCTTTAAATTCACTTTATTTTATCATCCATAGCGTTTTCAATATTGCCATTTATGACTTCAGTATATAACTTGTATGATAAAATCATGTGTCATTACCTTCATTGTAGCATTGTACAAGTATAGTTAGGCTAAAACAGCTGAGGCTGGCGCCTCTATGAATAATCCCCTCCTTACTGTTACAGTTCAAGTATAGTCAAACCTGTCTGGGACGATCTTCCAATGTCGAGCAAAATTTGGTCGTTTTAGAGAGGTGGGCGTTTTAGAGAGGGATTATATAATATAGAACCTATGTAATTTGGGAGTGGATTAAAAGTGGTCGTTTGTGTTGGTTGTCGTCTTGAGCAGGTGGTCGCTTAAGAATGTTCAACTGTATTCGGTTTGATCCCATTAAAATGTTGCTGGTTGTTTCGCAAAAGGGCGAATACTTCACTACAATCTTTGTACAATTTCCCCCTAAGCAAAGCATCAACGATATATTTACACCAATACATGTAAGATTTATCTATTGGTAGCTCTGACTATGCTTCATTTAAACGCATTTCAGTTGAGGCAAAACCAGGGATAATCTGATCCTCCCATCTACAATGGCGTGTGCCCTGTTGGTCAGTTTGATGCTGACCACCTGCCTCCTGGTCGCAGTGCCGGTGTCCAGCCAAATGGTCAGTGCACCATCCGGCGCATTTCGGGGCCGGACATTCACTGCGGACAACCGTATGGAGTACCAGGCGTTTCAGGGTACCCATTGGACCGCGCAGGTTTCAGAAGCCTGTTGCAAAGTCGCCACTCAGTAAGACAACCTCTTTGTTTGTTTGTTTGGTGTTTAGTTTGATGTTTTATTCGTTTGCTGAAATACTTTGTTTTCATTTGTACACTTTTGTTTTGTTTGGTTGGATTTTAGTTTGATATTTCATGCGTTTGCTCAAATACTTTGTTTTCATTTGTACGATTTTGTTTTGTTTGTTTTGATGTGTGTTTTACTCGTACTTGCTTTGGCTTTTATTTTCTAAGGCCCAAGTGAGTTGTTTATTCTTTAATTTAGCCTACTTACATATATTTTTTGTATGAACTGATGTCTGTGTTTGTAAAGATCTTTGTTTTTCTTGTGTAACTCTTTATTCTTCTTTTCTTCTTTTTTTGTTTTTGGTTGTTGTTGGGGTTTTTTTTTTGGGGGGGGGGGGGGTTTGCTTGTTAAAATTGTGGTCCGATGCATTTTTCTCTTTATTAACTTGTACATTCCTGCTTGGTATTTATCATTCGTCCCTCCTTTTTGTTTGGAAATGTAGATATTAGTCGGACGGCGTTTTTCATAGTTATCTCTAGGGGTGTTTTTTATGCTGTCCTTGTTTAAAATTTGTTCATTAGGTGTTGGAGGTTTTTGTTATAATTTATTTGTCTTGCTTTATTCTTTGTGAATACCCTCTCGTTTCATAGTTCGCTGGAGGGGTGGGGGTGGGGGGAGAGACTTTTGTATGCGTAAATTTTATGCGGTAGCCATTACCTTTTCTTTGCTATCTCTTTGGTTTTTGTTTGTTTGTGTTTCACTTGTTATCATTTATTTTGTTTGTCCTCATATTGCCGTATCTGCTGAGGTTTTGTTGTTGTTGTTGATTTTTTGTTGATTCTTTTATTTTGTTGCTTTTTGTTGGGGTTTGTTTTGTTGTTGCTGTTGTTTGTTGTTGTTTTGGGTTTTTTCCATATTTTTTTTAATTTAATTTTTTTTTTTTTTTGGGGGGGGGGGCGGTGGGGTGAGGTGGTTTAACGCTTCTTGCAGACTGTAAGGTCACTTATGAGACGGGCTGCTTCGGCCTTGCCTGTCAGTGAGTGTCAAAGCCAACAGGGGTTGAGATTGAAAAAAAAACAGCAAAAGGATGCAGATAGTCGATAGTCCGCACATGGGATCGAACGCGGTTCTTCCGCGTAATAGGCGAAGAGCGTAACCGTTACACCACAGACACCGATCGAAATGTTTTAGGCTCGGACCCCATAAATGAGTGAACCCTTTTATGACGAGACTAGACCCAACTATAGAATTTTGGCCGGCAGACGTCGAGGTGTTGGGTAGGTGGAGAGAAAGCCTCTGTGTAGACCATAATTATTTGTACTTATTTACAATACGTGTATGAAGAAATGTAAGAGGGACGGGGCGTCAGAGGACGAGCGGTAAGGCTCTCGTATACAGATATGGAGTTCCCGGGTCCGAATCCTGGGAGGCTCATATTATGGGATATTTTCCGAGTTTTCAGGGCTCCGACCTCCATCGTGTCAGAGGTGAACGTACAACTCTGAGGCTCGGGTCTTCCACAAGAGGCTCTATCATCTAGTACGACCTTACAGTGTTGCAAGGGGCGTAAAACAAAAACCAGAAATATTGGTTGGAGTGGGAAGTTCTCTGAGGGAAGACGGTCTGGTCACCGGCGTCTGTGGCGTAATTGTCCGTATTTTTGCCTACCATGCGGAAGATTCGAGTTCGATCCCATAATTTATGAGACGGGCTACTTCGACCCTGGTCGTCGGGGCCAAACAGAGCCGAGAAGGCTCTGCAGAAAAACCAAAACGTCTACACGTTTTCGAATTTGGGTCTTCGGCAAGATAGGCTAGGAGCCTGACCATTACACCACAGCCACCGGTAACGTCTTGAAGTTTACTCCTTGGCTTTAATGTACAAAAGACGAAACCGTACTTGAGTTTGAAATGTTTTTGGCTTGAACTTTCCAGACGGATCTTCGATCAGAACGAAAAAACAAGAGAGCGAGAAAAATTAAAGAAAAACACATTGTATGACACTAACTCATATGGTATTTCTTGGGGGGTTTACCGTTCCATCGACAATATTATAAAGTCATTTCGGCGCAGAGAAACACTTTTGATCCTGTGCTACACTGTACTCCTTAGGGGATTTTAAAATAAAATAGAAGGCTAAAAAGGAGGAAGTGCTATTTAAAATGACAACTCACCTTGCACGAGACAAACAAGAACAAGACACAAAGCTGCTAAACCCAGATTTTTCATGACGACTGCTGGAGGAAAACAGTGGGGAACCGATGCCTTGGTAGGACGAGGTGAAATCTTTACAGATGCCGAATATAACATTATCATTGGTTTATATAGCGGCATTGATTTTTCTGAATAAATCTAAAGCTTGGAACAAAGGTTCTGAGGTGCGGGTTTGAGACACCAACAGAAACAAATGTACTGAAGATGTCACATTATAAAAAAGAGTCTATAATATCATGTAGGCACTACTCTTATTTTCTTCGCCAATGAAATATTCTGAAAATGGTTAGGGGTTGGGATTGGGTTTAGGAGTTTTTTTTGCCTTTCTTTTTTTTTTTTTTTG
>JAUKPP010288626.1:0-10292 GCA_032273245.1 Phyllaplysia taylori
TTTCCCCCCCCCCCCCCCCCCCCCCGCCTCCTTTTTTTTTTCAATGCTCCTAAATACACGCTCTATTACAAGCCTAGTGCGTGTATGAATTCACACGAAGGGGTCACCTTCTTGCCCTCCCATTCATTGGACTCCCAACCACACTTTCATTTCTAATCCCTTTCACCAATGCTTTCCCCAATTCCTCAGCATAGTAGTTCATGTCGACCTCTACTTTCCCGATTGGTCCACAACTAACCAACATGTAGTGTCGCTTATCGTGTTTAATATCTTTGGGGGGGAGGCGGCCTGCTGGTCTCTCATGCCAAACTGCAATAGATGCATTTCAGCAGATAAGAAAATAATTAAAATTATATCTCAAAGCGAATGGTAAAACAACTGAACGAATAAAAAAAAAGTTGGCACCTCTTTCAACAAACTACTTGCCATTACTACAAAGGAATGATCGATCCCCCGATCCCATTTTGGCTAAAACAGCAAAAGAAGCTGGGGCCTATATTAATAAGTAACTTCTAACTTCTACACCCCCCCCCCCCCCCCCCCCCCGACAAATGAACAGCTTATTAGAAAGAATACTGCGACCACTGACTTATCTGTCTTTCAACAGCTCATTGAAAAAGTACCCCACAGTCGATCTACATGTACATGTACATTGTTCGATGATGAGATCTTAAAAAGTTTCTGATGACAACAGGCATGCTATCCTGGGCCTAATTTCTTGTCAGAGATCGATTGGTACTATAGTTCTGACTCCAATTTTGGCTCTGTTTCTAAATCCGATACCTATAAAATGTCATTGTACATGTATTTCCATTTCCTTCTAAATGTTTTTTGGGCCAATGGCTAAGTGGAGTTTTAACAGTGCGGCTGTGCTACAATAGGTCTAGATCTGGGGATTTCCCAACGAAAACTATGGAATGTACTTGACAAGTTTGGGGTTTTCATCAAATTAAACGACTCAATGAGTCGCGCAGTTATCCACTCACTCACTCACACCTGAATGGTCGAATATAAGCGAGTGAAGTGAATGAATGAGTGAGTGAGTGGCCTGGCGGACGAAGGAACCGCGGCCGTGCGCGTGCGTGAGTCTTCTCATAGCGCGTGAGTCATCCGGGTCACACTAGCGTGGGGTGAGAGCATCTGTTGTGAGGGGAACGAGTCACGAGCGAACGAGACTCGGAGGGAAGAGATGAAAGGAACAGGGAAGGAGGGACGGACTGAATGGGAAGAAAATGGGAGGCAATGAAAGATTGATAACGGGTGTGGAGGTGGGAGTGGCACATTAGCATACGATATCACACAATTATGAGCTCAGAGTGTGAAATGAAGGGAGGATGTGAGAGAGGAACAGAGAGGGGAGAACGGGAGGAAGAGAGAGAGAGAGAGAGAGACAGGGGGAGAGAGAGAGAGAGAGAGAAAGAGAGAGAGAGAGAGAGAGAATGGGGTGGCAGGTGAGGAACGAGAGCAAAACTCAGAAGATGAAAGAAGAGAGAAAAACAAACAAACGATGTGTAGCTTCAAAAGTCAAGAATAGCATTAAGTAAGAACAATTTCTTTCCTAAGACAAGAAGTCAGGGTAAATCACAGCAGAGCCCACATTAAAACACCAGGAAAAAACAATAACAAAGAATTGAGTAAGAGAAAGGAAGGCAATCCTATTGAGTAATAATATTAGAGCAGCCGTTCAGTCACGATAGGTGAGTAAAAGAGCGTACTTTCGCGTGACAAGCCGAATAACTTCGTATAATTTGAGTTCTACATAATTTGTAAGTGTGCCTGAAATCCAACACAATTTTTTTTTTTTTTTCAAGAAAGACAACTCAAGACAAGAAAGGGTGAGCCAGGATGGCACAGAGAGAGAGAGAGAGAAGAGAGAGAGAGAGAGAGAAGAGAGAAGAGAGAAAGAGATAGAGAGAGAGAGAGAGAAGGGGGTGGGACCAATGAGAAAAAAGTAATTAAAGGTATTATAAAAATAAAATAAAAAAATTAAAACCCTAAGAAAAACACAAAAACAACCCCAAAACTTTGCAAACGGGTTATTGGGTGCAGCAAAAATGTCGGGGTGACATTTTGTCAAAATGTACGGTAAATATTGAGACGTCTATCGGCAGATGTAACTTGTCACAAAGTACACAAAATTCCATGCCTGGTTCACGTGGGGGTATGTACCATGCCGAAATCACCGGGCGAGGGATGTGACATTTTTACACATAAACACAAATAATGACAAAAACAGGTCAGAACGTTCCCCCATTCCACCTCTGCGCGTCGGAGGAGACGGTTTTGAAGCGAAACCAGCGAATTTGTACACACCTGAAGAAAATAACATAAACACTCCTGAATTGATGTTGAAAAATAAGTTTACCAGTGGAAGACCAGTAAAACGTTCAGTCCTTGAGAATATGTATGCAATTCGTCGAATTTAACTCCCATCTGCAGTTTTTGTAAGTAAATATTACCAAATTTAACGCAAAGATAGGGCTGGTAATCTGAACGGGACAAATCATATGAAAAGAGCGACACAATGTGGACTGCTTTTGTATTTTTTCACTGAGACGTGCCAAAGCATAAGTTTAGAGAAGCATTTGAATATACATTGTATTATTGTTATCGTGAATATCTGAAAGCATGACGACACTTAGCTTGTTGTTTCTATCTAACAATCCAAATTACACAATGTATAACATGCCCCTCCATTACATTAATTTAAAAAGAAACATCATAACAAACGTCCGACTTTCAAGGTAGTAGTTTTGACGTGTAATTAATAAGCAATGTTCAGTTTGTTCATGACATGACATCAGAGGGGAGGGGGGGGGGGGGGGGGGGTCATTCATATTCCTTCAAAATTAATTTCAGTACGGTCGAAAAAGATTAACCCTCAACTATTAATACATGTATTGGGCATAACCCAAGGGATGCACATGACATAATGTGTACAAGTGTCAAGTACAAGCGAAATAGGGAAAAAGAAGGAAAGGTGGCCAAAGGGGAGTAATCACGACATTCCACGAATAATTCACTCCAGTCATGGTTTGTTCCCTTGTTCTTTGTCCTTTATCCCGCCGAGAAAAGGGGGACAAGAGCAGAAAATCCTGAAAGAGGACAGTGATGTCCTGTTTATAATATTGGAAGTTTTATTACTTAGTGCACTGCAAGGTCATTTTAGTTTCAGAGGCTTGTTTCTGGCAAAAGTGGCACATAGAAAGAAGTAGATGAAGTGAAACACAGGAGAGGGCCTCCCATTACACGAGAGGGCCTCCCAATCCACTTCTTAAGGTTCTAAAACACAGGAAGGCTGCGAGGTCCTTGAAGTGCAAGAAAAGTAGATGAGACCATACAGTGCGATGTGAGGAGTAAACTATGAGCAAATCAAGACGGACCATAAATCAACCACCCTGTCAAGCTTAACAACAACTGAAAAACCCTGTTCAAAATTATTGAGATTTGCATTCGAGAAGGAGGACATATGTTGAGTAGGAAAAGGAAATCTGAAAGGTATGATAATGGTGCTGGTAGTACATGTATTTTGGGGATCAGATTTTGGGGAGTTCTATGAGGTGGGTCATAGCTGAAATAATATTGGGATTGCTCATCACAAAATGTAGCAAGATGTTGCCTACTGTATGTGAAAATAAAATACACAAACACATAATAAGGGTACCAAAGGGCTAAAAGATAACCTTAAAGTTAAAGAGTCAGAAGACAGATCAGAACAGGAGCAACATAGAACAGACCAGATGTAAACACAGCATTCAAATACAGGTAAAGCTGTTTAAACCACCACCTGTACAAGACGACCACCTGCACCAATGACCTTTTTCATGCACTCCCTAATTGCATTATCTTATAATAAATTGCCCTATTTCAAGTCAACCAACTGTTGAAAATTACCACTTTTCTTCTTGATAATCAGTGGTCATCTTGGAAAGGTTTGACTGTATAGCCACGTGTGATCAGACGCAGTGAAAAATGTTGCAATCTACTCACCCTTCCGCTTCCTCCTCGTCATGTCTCTGCATATGTTCCTCTGGCATAATAAGGTCATCCACATCATTGGGGTCCAGCACAACTGCTTTCCGAGAGGCAACACTACTTGCCAGCTCACTCTCAGCTGAGCCCAGCTCTGGCGCAGGGGGAGGAGGGGCCGACTCTGTCACTGAGGAACCTAAAGCCGGCTTCTGAGGTAAAGGAGGAGGAGGCGCAGCGCGGCGTGGGATAGGGACCGGGCGGCCCCGCAAGGAGGATGGTTTCTGATGCTGCTGTTGTTGCTGTCGCTGCTGCTGCTCCACTTTCTGGGAGAAAAGTATGGAGGAGGAGGAGGTTGCTTCGTGGTAGGGAGGCGGTTCCGTGACCTCGTGGTAGGAGGGCGGAGGTAGGTCTGGAGTGACTGGGGCTTGAGATCGCAGCTGGACGTACGCGCTGCTCTTGACTGGTGAGGTGGGCGGGGATGTGGGTGGGGGCGAGGCGAGGGATGAGGATGAGGAGGAAATCACCGCTTCTGCTGCTGGAGGAATGAATTTTGATTCTACGCTCGATGTTGACTCGGACTGCGCCGTGGGGTCATGATGTTGCTGCTGCTCGGACTTCTTGGTCTCGGCCCGACCTGATGATGATATCGATGATGTGGAAGATGATGCTGATGGTGGGTTGGCCTCATCCCCATACAGGAATCTCCGCCGGGCCGCAGCCGACTCCGCATGACTTTGGCTTCTCCGGCTCTCCCTCTCCTTGGCTGCCACTTCGCCCTTTGTGTCGTCGGGTGAGCCAAGAGTGGCCAAGTATGAGTCCGCACGTTCTAATGCCGCCTCTATCTCTTCACGGCTCAGGCGCTTTTTGGCCTCCTCTTCCGCTGTCATGCCTGAAGAGGACTGGTCCTGTGATCCAGTTTGTTTTTTGGGCCGTCTCACGACCCCTGACCCCGAGGTCGCTGTGGAAGACGCAGTGTCGGGTTCATGTGCCCCGCGAGGCTGGGAATGTTGTGCTGATGTGGATGTTGTCGAGGATGTTGACGCTGTCACAGCCGCATCGGTCCTGGAGGTGAGACCTCGGAGCCGAACAGATGGCCGGGTGGAATGCTCTAGTCTGGAACTGTGGGGGAGGGGAGGAGGAGGGGAGGAGGATAAAAGAGACGAGGATGAAGACGATGAGTCCACTGTATCGTCCACCCCCAAGGGAGTATTGAAGTCATCGCTGCTACTGGTGGAGGTCACAGCCTGGCTCACCGGGTCGGCAGACTTATCATCCAGACCATTGGTACTAGGCGGGTCCGCGCCGCCCGTGAAATACTTCCCCCTCCTGTCACCTATACTGTCATCACGACTGAAAGTTGTACCTTTGGTTTGTGGTCGCTTTGGTCTAAGTATCTGCTCATGACTTGCTGAATCCACAGCATCTGTCGTCATGGGCTGAGAAGGTTGTGTATCGTCCACATCGCCACTGTCACCAGCAGACTGCGACTTACGGCGAGACGCCTCCTCTGCTGCTGCAGCTGCTCGCTGGGCTCGATTCCTTTTCAGAGAGTCTGTAGGTTGCTGTTGTGTTGCTGGTATGGAGGCCGCAACACCCGAGGTAAAAGATGCAGTGATGTCTGAAGATGAAGGAGGTGCTGCTACAGCTCTCTTTGAACCTTGTTGGTCTTTGGCAGGCGGAAATTTTTTTGACTCCTGGACAGGAGACATGGTTGTGGGTGATAGCATCGGTGAGGAGGACGCAGACGTACCCGTATGCCTGTTTGGGGACAGCTTGCGACGAGGTACCTGATGGTGAACAATAACAAGGAATTCACTGGGACATTATAACAGTGGCTTGGCTTTATTTTGTACTTTCTTGTACTGGGTTTCCCTAAAAACAAAGGAAAAAAAGAAACTGTAGAGGTGGGATGAATTATGAAGTACATGCACCTATGGACTCCTGCCTTTTCTTCTGTTGAAGGGAAGTGAGTGATTGGTTTGGTTTAAGTTTGACAAAACTTGAATCATTTTCAGATCCCTATAGAGGTGAGCAATTTTTACCCTGCCTGTCAGAACCAACCAAGGCTGAGAGGGACACATCATGGGGATGAAACTCCCGTCCTCTGAGTGATTGGCAAAGACCTTCACCATTTCACCAGATAGCCCATGGAGTGAGCAAGTTAGATTCACCCTTCCCTCCCTCTCTCTCTTCTTCTCCCATTAAAAAGGGATCATGCTCATATTAAGGACATTGGCAATTCAGTCAGAATGAAAATTTGGATAGCAAAAAAGCAAAAAGTTTCGTAATAGTAGTTCATCTTAACACACTGGATGCATAAATAGCTTCTTTTCCCTTTTCATCCTCCCTATGCCTTCCAAGAAACATCTAACTCTTCTGTCATGAGACAAAAGGAATGAAGAATTTAAGCAAACAAGAATTCACAACAGCAGTAAGACTTAAATGGGTGGGGGAGGTAAGGCTGAGGATGGTCGGGTGTTTTTGCCAAGTTTATTTATTGACTTTTCTTTTGACCTTGTTCGAATAATTAGTTGCTGTTGTTTTTTTTGCTGTATTTGGAATGGGGGGGAGGAGGAGGGGCAAATGAGGGAAGAAGGTTCTTATGTTCAAATTCCCCCCTTTA
Source organism: Phyllaplysia taylori (assembly GCA_032273245.1). Lineage (NCBI taxonomy): Eukaryota > Metazoa > Mollusca > Gastropoda > Aplysiida > Aplysiidae > Phyllaplysia > Phyllaplysia taylori. The sequence continues at coordinate 6,596 of JAUKPP010288626.1, forward strand.
TGTGTTAAACTAAAAATGTAAAGTATGAAAAGTAAGAAATGTTTCAAGACATGTACTCACGGCGACACCCACCTTGTCCTTCTTCTCCTGCGCTCGCCGTGTCTCCTCTTCCATGCGAGCAAACAAAGCCCGTGTGTAGTTAAAGCGCTGTACATGGCTGGTCACCTCAAGCAGCGCCGGCTCAGTGGGGCTTATAGGGGCATCCACAGTTACATCAAGTGGCTTGAGAGCGCCTGGAGCCTCCGGCACTGCCTTTTTACGTTTTGTCTCAGTCGAGCTCGTGCCACTGCTCCCTGCTGCACCACCACTGGCATTAGAACTGAAGCTGCTGCGCCCTGTAGACGTGTGACTGGGCGACATGGGTGGGGATAACACAGGATGGTTGACGGGCGGCGGGGCAGACTCAGCGCCGGAGGCAGAACGTCGACGTGGATCGAGTGCCGGAGCAAGACCAGACGAATCTGTGCTGACTTTCTTCCTCTTTGAGTCCGGAGATCCTTCACCGCTCTCATCCTTAGACTGCCCAGATTCCTCCACGCTTTTAACACCAGCAGCCTGGCTGTGCTGAAAGCGCTCTTTGATCTTGCTCACATTTGACCCAAACAGACCAGTGGAGGAGGACTTTGCCCCAGCACCAACATCCTCAAACTTGCCGCGTATGTTGAAGAACTGGGCCGAGCCAGAAGGGGGAGCTGTGTTGGCCTCTGGTGGTGCCACCGTTTTCGGGCTGAGCGGAGGCTGGCTCTCCACACTGTCCAGCTTGATGCTGCCACTGCGATGACGACTGGCCGCCACCGCCTCCGCCCGCGGGTCAACAGTGACTGGCTGGGCCATGCTGGGAACAGGAAACAATACAGGAGATATATAAAGATAACAGTGGGCTAATTGTGTCATCAAAACCATGTACATCCACCCCCAAACCACCCCCTTCCTCTTATATTTCGATAAAAAAAAAAGATGGAATGCAAGAGAATGGAAGTATAAAAAAAAAGAAAAGTATAACAGAATGAATGAATGAATGAATGAATGAATGCATGCATGAATTAACTAATTACCAATCGCTTAATTGATCAATTAATTAATTAATTTAACTTCACTTAACACTATCAATAAATGCATAGTTCTGCAACATTAGGTACAAAGACTGTGTAACTAAAGATAGACAGGGGAAACATGAACCTAGCAATAATTAGAAACACTAATTGAAACAAAATAATATGGAAACAAATCCAACAGGCCGTGAAAATCAATAAAACACAAAAAGCAGTTACTGAAGGGGAAAAACCAACCAGAAACACCTATACATAAACATATTGCTATGGTCTTGACTAATGAGCTGGCGGGTCAACTTACAGTTACAGAGACAGGGCGTCGCTGTTGGTAACCGCCAACTGTGAAGCCATCAACCGTCTCGTCACCATGGGAACCCTGGATGCAACGTGAGACTAGTTGATTGGCCTGGGTACAGCTTAAAAAGATCTTTTTTTTTTTTTAAAAGAAAGTAGTGTGGGCGAGAAGAAGAGTAATATCCTTTGAGACCACCACAAGGTTCTTATATGTGTATTAGAAGCACCAGCTCTTCTATAAACACCTTGGATTTTCACATTAAAACACTTGGTTGCTTTGTTGCAGCAGCTGCTACTGTTGCTGCTCTGACACTAGACTAACTTTGTATAAGTGATCAAAACTTTGGGAAACTACAAAACACGGGCAGTGTCCTGTGTTCCTGTGATCAGATGGTGTAATTGGCATAAACAAGGGGTTTGTGACACTATGTTGGTCCAGGGAGGTCTTCTCAGAATACAACACGTTGAGTCACAATGATAAGTACACTTGCCTTTCGATGAGCAAATGGGAAACAATGGAATTCAGAATGTAAAGGAATGAAATGTAACACCCGTAAGAAATCCGATTTTTAAAAAAAAGGTGCACACAAATATCCACAAAATGAAATCAAGAATTGAAATAGTGGTAGTACTTGGGTCAATTTCCAAAACTTCTTGACACCAATCTTTGGAGCTTGAAGTTACTTGAATCCGACTCCTGTGGTCTGTGATTGAGGGGAGGTATCTACACAGCAGGTGGAACTGACAGTGACACTTCTTTGTTTCCTCCCGAGCTTGGTAGAGGACTGATTAAAGTCAACTCATTCTCTTCTCCAACAACAGGCACAGGGAAGTTCATAATCCAGGTTTAATCTGTCTCAGTACATGTCAGGTCAGCAGGTTCTTTTCCATCCATCGTTCCTCAATCCCTTAGGCCTGGAATTAAGAAAAAAGTGTTGTCAGACTGACTGGTAGTCACAAGATGTAAAAGATTAAAGACATTGTTTCAGAACTTAACATTTCACTACTGGTGGAAATAAAGTCTAAAAGTGCATCAAACTGAATAAAGTGAGCACCACAGCTGCTGCTTTTCTTTCGTGGTGGTAACACAAAAGGAGCAAACTGAGGCAATTTATGTGTAAAAAAGTACAAAATAACAGTCTTAGTGTCATCAATCACAATCAAGTAAAATTTTAGCCTATTTTAAAAGAAAAACTAGAAAAGTACTGTAGTAAGAGTCTGTCTTTTGTAACAGCATTGCTGAAAAAGACAAGAGACTTTATAATTCACATTCGCATTCCAAAAGGGAAGACATTTGTCCTGCCTTCTGACTAAAGGTTATGTTAATCTACTGGGTACTTAATCCCATTGAGAGCATACATCCTGGTCGGATAACCTTCAGATAACAAAAAGAAAAAAAAACCTATCAATTTTCCAGGGAGATACAGAATAGGAGGTCCTGTTCCGAGACTTCTACTTCTAGCTACATGTATGCGCAAGAACACTACTCTCTCTCTCTCTCTCTCTCTCCCTCGTTCCCTCTCTCTCTCTCGTTCCCTCTCTCTCTCTCTCTCTCTCTCCCTCGTTCCCTCTCTCTCTCTCTCTCTCCCTCGTTCCCTCTCTCTCTCTCTCTCTCTCTCTCTCTGACCCCCTACCCCCGCCTCCCAATAAATTTCCTGGTGGGTACGTTTCATGAAATAGATGTATTCATGACGTAGAATAATTTTGCCACCATGTTGAAGGGCGAAGATATCCTGTGGTGCATTGATGTTTATTCAATTCCTTTCCACTATTATCAAAAGAGGTAACCCCAAAAATCCATCACAAGGCTTTCTAGAGTCTGCGTCTGTTTAAAACATACCGAAACAACACAAGACAAAGCATCCTATATTCCCACTTGAAAGAGGCACCTCCCCCCACCCCTCCCTCCTCTTGAGTTCTATTCGACACAAAATGCCAACCATAACACGTAACCTCTCTAACGATCCGTGACCTACGACCCCCAAAAGGCACAGCCATCGCCGACTTGGGTGCCCCATAGGTCAGCCCAATGGCCAAATGGGCTCTAAAAGAAGCCACGGTGAAACCTATGGTGCTTTAGTTTTGTTATACGCCGAAGGAGGTTAATTTCTCGGCTTCTTGGCGATTCTGTGGGTAATAGAATTATTCTGGACTGTGAGATGTCCCGTTCAAACCCAAGAACTCACCCCTTACTCCTTTTTTGCGTAGCAATCTCCTCTGTCTCGACCGTTCTTTTCTTCCTACTTTTCATTCAATAGACCAGACGTATCAGACTCTCTCATTATCGCTTTTACTGGAAATACTTTCTTTTATTGACTCTAGCTTGGGGGGGGGGGGGGGGGGGGGGGGGG
>JAUKPP010288637.1:0-10291 GCA_032273245.1 Phyllaplysia taylori
GGGGAAATGGGAAATGATTCGTTTGGGCTGTACACAGACATTGCCATGAATCTGAAGTAGCTCCTCCACAATACTGCGTCAATACACTGGTGAGCCCATTTGGCAGGCATTAAAAGAAATCTGGACATCAATTTATCATTTTACGCAGCAATACTTTACTTGTACCTTACCACATCTCTTTTTGCCTCTATTTGTTTCCACAGAAACCTCAGCAAGCCTCAGTTCACAGGCACATTGGTGGATGTGTTCAACCTGATACTAGGTAATATTTCCTTCATGCAGTAACAATATTTCATTCAGATTATACCATTACATGTATTAATCATTAGATACGACCTCATTGTGTCTATGGAGATGTAAAACGTTTAATAAAACAAAAGTAAGGACTGTGATTATCTATAACTGTGGGGCCCTCAGGGGGAGGATAAAGAGAGGAAGACCCAGAAACATGCGACACAGTGATCTTGAATCGGATCAGACATTTATTGTACATACATGTATGTACATTTGGCTAGAGACAGCTGGAGAAGTCAGCACAAATTAGGACTCACTGGAAGCTATTGTTAATTGATTGTGCTGCAGGTGGAGTGTAGAGCATAACTAAGGCTGTGTCTCCACAGCTCTATGGTCAGTGCCGAGGTTGTGGAGAACTTGCTTTACTTATGACTGTGGTAAGAATGAAAATTTTTAATAACATACAGTCCACTCCACCTGCTTTGGTGAACTTGTTTGAGTTGGTTTTCAATATAAGTACATGTAGTTTGCTGCTTTGTCAAGTCCCAGCTGCTCTTTTTTCCTTTACATTTATTTATAACATGTTTATAAAGGTGAGCGTTTGAAATGTTGATAATTTTCTCACTATCCTGATTACATCAATCCATCCACAGTCGACTGTATATTGAATATTGACGCCTGCGAAAAACTCCTGCTCTCATACAATGTATAGTCTTCCCAGAACATCCTGTAAAGTTTTATACTGATTAAGCGATTAAAACTTTTTATTCATATCTTGTTCAGGATTACACTCTTTAACAACAGACTAAAAAAACCACTGTTGGGAATGGTATACATGAAGGCCTATTTGGTTTTGGTTTTTATTTATGCCCCTTGTAATAAATGTAGGTCTACTGTAAGGTCGTTTTAGGGGTGTGTTACTCTTGTCTGTCAGGGGCCAACTCAGGCTGAGAGTGAGAGGGAGACATCTTGGCAGAAAGATGCAGATGCTTGACTGGAGCTGTGGTGGAATGGTTAAGCTCTTTGCCTGTCATGCAGAAGACCAAAGTTGGATCCCACTCACTGACAATCTGGGTTTTTCCAACAGTCAGGGCCGAAGTAGCCCATCTCTTAAATGACCTTACAGTGTTGCAGGGGGACGTAAAACTGGTAACCTAACCAAATCAAAACAGATGCTTGTCCAACAAAACTGAACTCCCATCCTCTGCATGGTAGACAAAGAGCCTATCTATTACACCACAGCAACCAGTGTGGTTCATATAATTACATGTATTATATTATTTATTTAGGGTGAGACATCATTGTTTTGTTATCTCATCTCCATTTGTCTTATCCACCATCACAGATATCTACGGCATGTCAGAGCTGCTCAACAGCGGACCCATTCAGACGATGCTGATGCGGATCCGTGAACTGGTCAACACCGAGGTCAAGTTGATGACCAACGTCCAAGAGATCATGGGCTCACTCAACATGTTGTTTAATGCGGCTGAGAACGATATCACATCCACTAGTAGAGACACGAGGAGCTCATCAGCAAACAAGGTGGAGACAATGATGGAAGTGGATGGGGAGAGCAGCAGTCCCACACGAAAATCACCCAAGAAAGCGACGAGAAGTGTCTTAATGTCTATAGGGTCATCTGCTCCATCATCTGTTAGTGTATAATTGTTACTTGAGTGTTATGTTGTATGGTTGTTGAGAACTGGGTGAGACTGGTCTGAGTGAAAACTTTGGTGCTTTGTGTACTTTGTGTGGTGAGAAATGAATCGTATTGTACTGTACGTTTGAGTGGATGATGTTGGTAAGGAATAAATGTAAGTGATTGGAATTTTGCGTGCATGAGATATCTGCTGGCACAATAAAAAAAATCCCTTGTTACACTAAGACTTTCTTTAGTTGTTTTTGTTTGGTTTTGGCTTCACGTCCCTTGCAACACTGTACGGTCATTTAAGGGACGGGCTAGTTTTAACCCTGCCTGTCAAGGCCAACCTGGGTTGAGAAAGACATTGTCCCAGCAGAAAGACAGAGTTATACTCAGTCAAACTGCCCCACAAGGGCCTCGAACTCACGTTCTCTGCGTGATAGACAAAGCGCCTAACCATTAAACCACAGACTCCAGGACTTTCTTCAGTGCATATCCCATTTTTCCACATTTGATGTTGCTCACATTTCAGAAAGACTGTTGCATCGAGTTTGTATTACAGATGCACAAAGTTTCAATCACAATATGTACGTGTACCGGGTAGAATTGACTTACAAAAGGATTAGTCCAAAAAAGGGCTAACCAAATTAACTTTAAAATGTATTATCAGCAGTCCTCTTTGCCTAAATGCATCGCGAATACATGCATGTTTCGCTCAAATGCAAACTTTTACCATATGTGTTGCAACATGATGAAATCAGGTGTCGTCAATTTTGGGGCATTTTTAAGTCAAACCTTGAACATTTCTCTTGGTGTCTGTGAAGAAGCTATCAATTTATCTTGTATAGAAGTTGAGATTTTGATAAAGTGGTAGTCACCCACTATCTGAAGGGATAAAAAAAATTAGTTGTTTATAGAGGCACCAGCATCTTTGGCTGTTTTAGCCAATCAGAAGGGAAGTTAGATAAAATACCCATTATTGTTTGGAAGCTTTCAAAATTGCACTCTTTTCCTTTCTAACAATGTTCTTGAGCATAGTTCACCATGAAATGTTTTTTTAAAAATAGATACACATAGAAGGCATACGATAACCCACACTCAGAAAAAGACTGACAACCATTCTCCCCCTTTTTTGGCAAGCACTTGATTTCATGAAGTTGCAACATTTGTATTTTTAAAAATTATGATAAATAATTATTAAAACACAGTCACCTTCCCTGAGTGCACGCTCAATCTGTGAAACGCGCAAGCAGTCAAGATTACCAAAGGAATTTTGTAAGCAACCCAGATAGCAGCTTATGTCATTGAGTGATGGCACAATGTCTTGTGCACTACATACTACCATACATGTTAATGTAGTGCATAGAACGTCAGATTTATGAAGTCACTGGCCCAAACACAGCTGTGAACACACTGGGCAACACAGTGCTAGTGCTAGTTGTCATCACTCCAGTCTTGCTGTACAAATACACACAGCAATCAAATGAATGTTTTCGTAGCTGATCAACTTAACTGTCTTTTAATTGGTCACTTGAAAGAGAGATCTGTAATTCAGCACTGATTGTAACTTGTTATGTACAGGCCTACGGTGCGGTGCGCAACAAGTGTGCATGCAACAAAAGACTTGAAAAGGCCTGTAGACCAGAGTTTGGTTACACATTGACATAGCCATACTGGTGAAACTACAGTGGACCCCGGATATAACCAGATCATCAGGACCAGCCCATTGTTCTCATTATATCCAAGGTCTGGTTATACCCAAAGTGTTTTTACAGCAAAGACAAAAGAGAGCAGGGATTTTCATTTTCTCTCATTACAACCAAGGTCTTTTAATATCCGTGCTCATTATGTCGTTGGTTGTTTCGCATAAGGATGAATAGTACAATAACTAGTGGAGTATTCGCCTTTTTGCTAAACAACCAGCGATATGTGCACAAAAGAATTGAAATGGTCGCTTCTCAAGCCCCATTTGCGTAAGTTCACACTCCGTCTAAATGCACATTTCAGAGCCCTCCAGAGCACCATGCGTTTCAGCAGAGACTACTGTGTGTATTAAAGCTAAGTTTAGTAAACACCAATAACTCGAAACAAGTAGGCCAATGAATTCATTTTTTCACATCAAATGTTTACTGGTTCTTGACTCTGTGAACCATAATTCTCCATGACAAAGTTCTCTATACAATAATCTCATGCAATTATCAACTTCAAAGCCCAAACATTAGCAAAGGCTTTCATTACTTTCAACATCTAAAGCATTTTTCTACTGACCAAACTAAAGGCAAATGTTTTCATTGTGAAATAACGTGTGCAGTGAATTTGCACCATTGTTGTGTAGATGTCTGTTCTTACACAGTTGTTTGGGTTACAACTTGAAGTAAGCACATGAACACAGTCTTGTTCATACATCTTTGTCCAAGATGTAAGATTTAGAGCACACAAGTCTACACATAGTGTGTAAAATCATTTGATACAGCCAAATACTTGTACTCCAACTATCTCTTCGTTGATATCCTGATGCAATGGACTAGAACTGAAAGGTGACTGGGATAATGGAAGAGAACAAGGACATTCTTCCCTTTTTGGAAAAAGCCATATATATAAATAGCAAACTTGAGTAACAAGGCAGGGTAGGCAACTTCAACTTTGATCACATACTACCAAAAATGACAGTTGAGCCTTCATGTAATTTTAATAGATATTTTTTATGGAGACGAATTCCATATCTAAATAAATGCTTCCAATCCTATGGTAGGTAGTGAATTTTTGCTACATTCATTGTTGATAGAATGACACAGCAAAAACAAAAGAAGAGAGCTGAATAATTGCAGATATATGAAAAACAAGATATTTAGTATTAAAGTATTATTACTCAGTCTTCACCGGATAAGCCCTGTCTTGCTCTCCAAGCAATATCATGTATCTGTAACCCCCTTATCATTCAATAGACATATCACAGCAATCATCAGACAAATAAGTTTGGGACCATTTTTGACATTAACAAGACTAGTTTTTCCCCGTTTGCCCTCCCTCCCTTCCCCATCTGTAATAAGGTTGTCTCTTGCAATGTCTAGAATAAATGCTATGGAAAGACAACAAACCAAGACCAAGAGAACCCTGCAATCTCCTTTGATACCAGTCTTACACATGTCTCTTTTGAGAGCAAAAATTATCAAGAGGGAAATGTTCTATGTGGCATGCCACATAGAGAAAAATAAATGTTAAGTATAGAAACAAAGATAAATAAGAGGTTACACAACACTGATAGCATCTCGTTATTGGTTTCGGAGTTTCGAGAGCAAAATTTCGTTTTTGCGGCATTCCTCCTTGAAGTCCTTGACAGTTTTAAAATAGAGTCGCTGCTTCTCTATGAGGTCTAAGTGATGGTCGCTCAGCTGATCTCGTTTCATCTTCTCCTCTTGACGCTTTTTCTCCGCCTGGTGATGTACAACAGTGGGAAATACATATTAATTTTTGTTTAATGAAAACCAGGTCATTCCCTCACATATATTCAACAGCTGATGAGATGATAACATTGGGTGGTAAAAAACTGATCAGCTCATCCAAACTTCAAATAGTTTTTATAAAGGACTCGAGAAAACTATCAACTTAACCAAAACTCAAGTCAAGCAAGTTCAACCCAAATATAGTTGACTGGATATGGGTTCATGCCAATCTCTTATTGACCAACGGCGTTGAGTGCGTATAGGCTAACTTCAGAAAATTCTAACACCTTTTATTTCAATGCACTGTATGAAAGGTTCACAGTTTGATTACAGTACCAGTTTTACGTCCTTTGAAACTCTTTAATGTTATTAAAGAGCCAGGCTGCTTCAACCCTTCCTATCAGGGCCAACCTGGGATAAGAGGAATGAATCCACGCAGAAAGACGCAGATGCTTGTCCACATGTGGGGTCAAACTCGGGTCTTCCTCATGCTAGGGGAAGAGCCCAATCATTATACAGGGTGTTTCTTTTATATTGATCGATTCTAAACTGAAATAATTCTAAAACGGTAAGAGATAAAAGCAAACGGTTTTCTGCACACTATTCTCTGGCCATTTAAGTTTTGTCTGGGATACTTGATAAGATTACGTTGATGGAAACGGCTTTTTATAAAGGAGTTAACGGAACAGGGCCCTTTTTAGATCATGACGTCAAAAGAGCGCGCTGGTATACCAAAGAGAAGGATTGCTAGAAAACATCGTATGGCAACAAAAAGATTGTTAAAACTGTTTTTCAAAAGGAAATAATGTCTACCAGCCTCTGGCTTCATATTTCACGAAAAAGAATTTTGTGTTTTATAGTTTGAGGTTAGAAACGATGGATGTCGCTGGTGGTATCAAATTAACGAAGTCGTCTTTTTCATTCATCGGGCACCATGCACTTCGCAAATCCAGTTCTTACTAGTTTGTTGTCATAGCAATTAACATAACCAGTTTCTACCAAATTTTTATACCAAGTTCTGACTGAATTTTAGATGGTACTTCTCTCACTGTGCAGAGTTAGACATTCCTCGGGGCTGCAGGCGCGCATTCCGCTTTGTAAACGCACAAGATGCATTACAAAATGCAAGATTAGCGTCATTTCTGCACGCTAAAAATCGGTGTCTGTTCGCGCAAACTGGCATTGTCGCGCAGTGGGTTCTTGGATTCGATTGATTTTGGTACCAGAAAAAACTTAAGTGGATGAGGATTAATCAGTTGAAAACAGAATGTTTCTATCATGTACCGTCTTTTAGTTATTAAAGTTTAGAATCGATCAATATAAAAAAAACACCCTGTATATTTACAGTACATGTATAGGAGAGTATATTTATGTAATTTATTCATTCATCAAGAGTCCTTTCTTAGTGCTCTCTGAGACAGTTTGGTAACACCATTGTGACAGTGTTTAGAAGATATGACTGCCTTACGGTTCACTGGATGACGAAAAAACTAAAGCCCAGGAGAATGTTTCGTGTAATTCATTGATTCATCATAGATTTGAGCCATTTAATCTCAATGCTCGCCAAATGACTTTGGTGCCATTGTTCTGACGATGTTGCCAAGACATGCATCCGCCTTCTATGCTCTCATGATGTCGAGAAGTGTTTATGAGGAGGTTAAGAATGTAATTGATTCATTTATCATAATATTTATAGAAAGTTCAAGTGTTCGCCAAAACACTTTCGTGCCATCATTTTGACTCTGAGAAGACGTATATCCGCTCTCAGGCTCTCGTGACGTCGAGAAGTCTTTTGGGGAGAGTTTATGTCGTTTATTCATTGATCACAAATGTAATGAGGTTTCGTTTTTCTAGTGTTCTCCAAAACACTTAGGAAATGTTTTGACCTTGTGAAGACGTGTTATTACTTTAGAAATTAGAGTTTTGTTTTTTCTGTTTTTTCTTTGAATGTTTTACAACACTTTGCTTTCAAGTGTCTTTGAATAGCAACGACTGCCACCCATCCCGTTCCCCCCTCATTGTTTTATCAAAAGTGTATGCTGTACTATGAGAATTTTATTGCAGCTTTGGATTCATGAAATAAAAAGTGTATATCTGACATTCAAGAGCCTCAAGTTGCTGATAGACTTTGCATGAAAAAGGACAAATTTCATATCTGCGAATTCCGCAGGCTGAGGGCTCCTGGGAAACAGAATCGATGCTTGCCTCAGTGCTCTACTCAGTCCGTCGGTGGAGATTCTTGCTTAAGCTGAAATCCAAAAACTTATATTTCGATACTCACTTATTGTAGGCTACTTTTGTTATCTGCTTTTAGCTCTTGGGAAGTTTTTGGGTTACTTTCGTCTTTAACGTTGGAATATAACATATTTAAAGATAAGGCTAGATCGAGCACTCAAGGGGTCATACAAGTACCGGTATATGTTTCCTCTGGAAGACTCCGCATGCGAAATTCGCAGTTATGTAAATTGGCCTTAAAGAGGGAACTTACTGCTCGTCTTTAGAGCTCATTGTTGATTCCTATTCAACTTGTCGTACCATAAAACTTCTATTAACGATCCATAACCTTATCTCAATTCCGAACCGCTGGATCGAACAAATTTAGATAGGCGAAAGCTAGACATGAAATCAATCACCTACCTCATGATCGATGAAATATTTATCTGGCATCTCGTGCTTTGTTGTAGCTGAGGTAGCTAGGCTTATAATACGTTCTATTTATAGGGCTTTTTGTGTGCACGACATTCTGCTATTGATTGACGGATACGTGGATATGAAGTTGTTCTCCCATATATACGAGACAATTGGAGTGGCCTTGTTTGTTTGTTTGTTTGTTTATGATTTCTGTGGTTCCTTCAACACTATTTAGTCATAGCAGGACCGACAAATGATTGCTATTGCTGCCACGTTGACCTCTCAAGAGCAATTCTTCAAAAAGTAGATTAAACACTCCTTGAAAAGATATCATGTATTTTGTAATGTAGGCCTACGTAGTTTTACTGTACACTATCATGAGTTACCAATATCCTGTAGAGAAAACTAGTTCTCATTTTTAAAAAAATCTAATCCAGTCCCTTTTTCCAAAACAAGAACGATGAAAAAAGTATTGATAGATACATAAGCCCTTCCCAGTAACAACTTAGAAAAAAAAAAATTCTGATATGCGTTCTTTTATCTGACTTTTAATATTAGTTCCAGTTCCTCCCTTCTATGATCTTTGTCTCTTCTGTAATTTTTATTTTTTATTTTCCAGCTATCAAATGCTCCTTCCCTAATACAATGCAATGTAGTTATCTCAGAAAAACGTAGTGGGATTATTTCTGTTTTTTAATAGGCCCCAGAGCAGTAGAAATTTTTCAAATGAAAAGAATTTCATACAATTTCACAAACGATTGGTCCTGGTGTGCGGTCTGATCAAGCCTGGTCCTGTTGTCCTAATTTATGTCCTGGTTCTGAAATGACATTAGAATGCAGTACAACCTCAACTAAGCAGTAAAGCAAGCGGTTAGCGGTTTGAGCTAAACAAATCTATCCGTTGTGTCTGCCTTATGCATCACATCCTTTTTCAAAAGAGTAAGTCTTAACTGTTACTGGGTGAGACTTCTGTTCAAATCCCTTACTTTTTATCAACTTTTAAAAGTAACAGAATATGGGTGTATTAATAGGAAGATGAGCTGTACTTAGGGTCTGGGAACTGATGATTGGAACAACTATCAAATCAGACCAGCGAATTTGTTGTTGTCATGAGGCCCTTCGCTTATCACGCAAGGAATGGAAGTTCAATCCCCAACATCGGACGAGCCCGTTGATCTCTTTGCCGGGATGTTGTGTTCCTCTCACCCCGGGTTGGCCCTAACAAGCGGGAGTGAAATAGACCGCCTCTAAAATGACCTTAGTGTTACAACAGACGAAAAACCAAAATCGAACCTAGCATTATCAACTCAGGATGTTGACCTAATGGGAGAAGCAAACAAGCGAAGAGACAGGAAAAGACTGGTTTTTAAAAACTACCTCCTTACCCGCCAAGAGCAGGTTGCTCTGTTTAGACTCAGAACTGGCCATAGCCACCTGAACCACCATCTGTTTACCAAGTTCAGGATTGGGAACTCAGATCAATGCCCATGCGGAACCGACAGCCAAACAACAGATCATGTTCTGCACAAGTCTCCTTCACATGAAGCAAGCAGAAGAATGTTCTGGCCTACCCCCAGGCAAGATGTCCCAAAACACTATGGGAACTTCAAGGACCTGCGGCGACCAGCAGCCTTTGCTATAGAGACCGGGTTGTCGATTTAGATGATCGAGAAGAGGAAGAAAAACAGACAGGAAAAGAACAATAGTAAGAGCTCAAAGAAAGGCACAATGTAAATATACTTTTATTTTATCCTTGCTCTCTCCTCATTAATTTGTCCTCGCTCTTTATGAAGTAATCCAATGTTTTGTCTCATGTCTGCTAATCACAACCCAGTCAGTAATGTTTCCATGTTCGAATCTCCGCATAGAGCGTGTCTCCCGGACAAGACGTGGTCGGTTTCATATCTCTATGTCCCCTCAGAGTGTAGTTAGATTGGATTTTCCCCAAGGAAACCCCGCAGTCAACCAGTTGTTTGGCCACGTCCATTTGGATTTTCGGGGGCAGATGATCGGTGAAGTCTCCACTGAGGCAGAAACCTGGAAACAGTAAACAAGAAGTACAATGTAGCTTGTGTTTATGTTAATACGCAAAATAGAAGCCGAATTAATACTTTCCAGTTCATTGGGTTCAATTTCCTTCATATGGCATCTTTTAATTATTATTTCATGTAGCCTAGACTATTACCGTTCAAGAAATACGGAACGTTTACACCAACGGTGATTTAGACAACGCTGGAAATCTACACACTTGTAGATAAGGAGGGAGAGAAGCGGGCGTGCGAATGGAACAGACATTGGTGATTAAACAGAGAAAGTGTGTTTGTGTGTGTGTTTGGGC
>JAUKPP010288648.1:0-10290 GCA_032273245.1 Phyllaplysia taylori
ATCGGAGGAGCTGTTAGGGACCGAGCCGATCTCATTCAGGAGGATCGAGCCGAGTACTCGCTCTTTTCCCAGGCCTACTTCACATCCCTGAACTAAGCTTTGGAATTTGGAAACTAGATCAAAACTTTTTCAAGAACATCTTGCCGTTGGTCACTCAAATACATACAGGTTTTTCCAAATTGAACCTGCGATATAGAAAACGTAGTTAATAAAAATCCTCATAAAGATGTGTCCGCGTTCATATTGAAATTTTATAAAGAGAACAAGACTTAGAAATGTGAAAGCAGAGACATCATGTATACAGTTGTTAGTAAAGCATAGGGTAAAAAAGAGCTTAAAAAAATAATAACAGTTCAGTACATTTATAGCTTGTATATTGAGATTTCTCATACTAACTAACAATAACAGTGAGCTACTTTTCCCTTCTGAAAGTATTTACAGCAGAATCAGCACAGTCAAACCTGTCTGGCTATTGGGGGAACTAAAAAAATGACAAAAAAAGATGGCCGCTATGGACAGGTGGCAGGAATGGAGAGAGTCTGAGCTCGGCTCCTTAACTGCCGTATGAGAATGAATTCTACAACATGGCATGTAAGGCACGACGGACAACACAGATCATGCAAAGATTGAGCAGTCACTGCAAGTCAGCAGTCTGGGAGAAAGTGAGGGAGATTGATGTGGCGGGTTGGGGAGGGGGGGGGGGTGTCTGAGTCACAATGGGTTGATGGGTTGGGGTCAGAGCAGGAAATCTTTAGCACCAAGCTCCTGAGATGTGGACACCATAAGCAGACGTGAGTGGCCGGACAATCATGAAAATGACCGACAGAGACAGAATTGGACAGGGATCAACATTGAGAGATCCACAAACATCCAGGTTGTCATGGAGCAGAAGCTGCGAGCGCAGGGGACGGCACTGACAGATGGACACACGACCACTCTGGCAAATGCAACATGAACATCGATGAGAAAACCTTTAAGGACACAGAATGATTTCCCTCCAGCATGAACAAAAGTTGCACCAACACTGCACCATGCGTAGGTTGTGATGTTCCCAGAAATGTGCCAGGGCAACATCAAGCAGATTTCCCCTTCATCATTAAGCATGCTGTGCACAGAAAGAGAACCTCTGGAAAATTTATCATTTGAATATAACACTGAGTGAGCACCGATACCATCTCAATGTCATGGAAACTAAGACACATTGCTACTTCAACCCTGCCTGTCAGGGCCAACACGGGCTGAAAGGGAAAAAAATCCCAGCAGAAAAAAACCCAGATCGTCCGTGATCAGGGATTGAACTGAGGTCTTCCGCATGCAAGGCGAAGAGCCTAACCATTAACACCACAGTGCCGGTTTCAAATGTGTAACCCCCAGACGTCAACACCGTAGCTATATACACATAAACTTCTCTCTCGAGGCACTGGCTCATGACTTGGGTTTGATCCAGCCGCTAGGTTTTGCTGAGTCAATCCCGGGACTTTAGCAACGGTCAAAATACACTGTGCACAATGAAGGCAGTCATATTTCATAATTTCAAGTTCTGAGGAGTTTAATGAACACATGTATGAAGCTTGAGAGGTTCGGTGTGTCTAGAGAGGTTAATAACCGTTGCTTCATGAGAGCAAGTCAAAGTATATCACTCAAACTCCCTGAAATCAAACATTGATATGAGGCTATAGTTTGAAAAAACCCCAAACAGATCAAGAATATTCTCTTCATCAGTTTCCCCCAATAATGTGCCCAATGTGACGACACTTCAGAAGACCTTACGCCGGGAGAGATTAATAGAGGTATTCAGTGTGTTGACGTCAGCAGCAGGGATGACAACAACTACAAGCTGACCGATCCGCTAATATTGTCAGAGGAGAAAATAATATACTAGAGAATTATGGCAAGGAACTGAAGTATCAGTTATATGAGTTTAGAGAAGAATTTAAATGCAAAAACTGATTAATGCCATTTTGGACTTTTTGCCAACATATTCCACACATGATACAGTTGTGACAGTTGTTCAATGTAAGAGAGCTGTTTCAGCTTTAAGATCTCTATGATCCTACATTAAATTAATTTCCCCAAAAATTATTTCCAGTTCAATTTACACAGTTCCTTAACGTTATCTAAAAAATCCCTGGCAAAATGGATATATTATTGTTTTTGCTTTTAAACCTTTTGTGTCTGTTTCCATATTGATAAGTTTGCTCCATAAACGTGTTTAATGAGGCTGAAATAAATATTACAGCTAAACAGATAAGAAATTCGTAAACATGAGTAAATCTTTCCCTTCATAATGACAGAAGTAAGAGTACCAGTAACATAATCAAGCTCCAGTTATAAAATTGCAGCAGAGTAATCACAGATCTCAAAGGCAAAAGTTGAAAGACAAGATCTGTATATAGGCAACAGATTAAATATCATGGCTGTTTGAGTGTACAAAATAAAACATGCGAGTCCAACTCTAAGGCTGAAGGTCATCCCAGCATCAGGTCAGATCTGACTTGTCCCCTCATCATGTGGTGTCAGAGTTCAGAGAGACGTAGTGAGCCGGTCTCGACTTGCAACACGACGATGACCACGGCTGAGCAAACAACTCCTCCACATCCTCCAGTCTCTTGCCTTTGGTTTCGGGTAAATACACGATGAAGAACGCCAGGCCAAGGAGGGTAACTCCGACAAACATCCAGTAGGTGCCTGGGAGAGAGACGAGAGAGAGAGAGAGAGAGTGAGAGAGAGAGAGAGAGTGAGAGAGAGAGAGAGAGTGAGAGAGAGAGAGAGAGAGAGAGTGAGAGAGAGAGAGAGAGTGAGATAAAAAGAGAGTTAGAGAGAGTGAGATAGATTTGAGAGACAGAGAATAGGAGAGAGAGAGTATGAGAGAAAGAGAGGCATAAGAGAGAAAGAAAGTGAGAGACAGAGAGCCATTAAGTTAGAGCATACAGATCTTGCAAATTTTCCTTCGACTTGATAAAAATCAATGACAAATACATCAAAATCATTTATTTCACCAAAGCCAGTGAGTGGATTCAGAACATTGCAATACCAAATACCTCTTATTAAAAATTGCCAATATCAAAGAAATGTTATCCAAAGAATTTATTAGGCCTAATTTATTTTGAAAAACAGTTATCATACTCCATCAAACCTCCACTTTCAAAAGATTTCAGTACTTCATATCTTATTACAACAAACTTACTATACATTAAAATGTCAGAAGGGTGTCAATAAACCAATGTTAAGAGTAATGACTTGATTAATTTTGGAGGCCGCTACACAGGATAACCCTAGATAAAACATTTCAGAAAATATCAATTAGTATTCGAGTAGTCAAGTCTCTTAGATTACCCTGATCACGCCTTCATACAAAAAACCCTATAGTGCAGATCACAGTTCCAGTGCAAAGTAAAGAAAAGGGAAGAAACGGGCACGAAGAAAGAAAACGTGTAAGTAGAACCCACCATATTTGGTAAGCGTCTCCGTCAAGGTGAGGAAGGTCATGGACACCAGAAGGTTGGCGATCCAGTTGGTGGCGGCAGACAGTGAGTTTCCCGTCGACCTCGCCCAGAGCGGGTAGATCTCGGAGTTGATCGTCCATGGCATGGGGCCCATTCCTGTCAAGACAAATATACAAAAAAAGAAATGTCTTTTACAGTTCAACTCCCTTATTGTATCAATACCCAATACTTTCTAGGATCCAAAGACATGAAAATATCTGAGGTGCCAATCTCTCAGATAAATTATGAAATCCCAATGTCTGAACCAACCTTGTGACATTATGTAGCAATTCAGCAGCTCCTATCAGAACCGCTGGATTTCACTATTTGACAATCTCAGCCTGTTGGTGTCTCTCAATTGTGAATCTATTTAAACAACGCTCTCTGAAGTCAATCTAACATTTCTACAAGCTTATCAACAACGACAAATAACAGTTTTCTTCTTCTCTGAGTCCCTCACATAATGTTCTAGATACACATCTGGCTGTAGAAGTCTCAGTTTTCTTGGATAGTCCCCTGTGGTGAGACAGCTTGAAGATGAGTCACTTTCGTCAGTGGCTTAGTGGTTAGGCTGCCGGATTCGTAACAGTGAGATTGTAGGTTTGAATCCCAACTCAGGCCCAACGTTGTGTCCTTGGGAAAGGCGCTTTGCACGCATTTTCCTCACCACACCCAGGTGTCGATGGGTACTCGGTTTTGGACATCGAAAAATCTCACCAGTATGTTGAATTTCAGAGCATGTTAAAAATGTATGAATGATGTTACCTATGTCCATATTTGTCATTACATGTATGTATTACCACTTGCATGAATACGAATGTGTTTCTACAGCATTGTAAAATGAAATTCCCCATGGGGATCAATAAAGATGACTTTAAACTTTTCCAATTCATTTTTATCGCTACACAATCTGATGGTTTTCACACTGGTAGAAAAGCAAAACATTAATATGACTTTTGGCGTTTATGTGTCAAAAAGTGATATAAATGCTGAACCAAAAGCATAGTTTGTTAATTTTTGCAAGCATTGCAGTAGCAGTAGGGAGCGGGTTATTTATAGAGGTGCCAGCCTCAGCTGTTTTAGTCTCTTCTTGTTTTGGTTTTCACTTCAAGCAGGCTTAAGTTTCCCTGACGATTGCAATTTGTGTCACGAAAATCCACATCTGCAAGGTCAGTTTAAAGGTAACCTACAAGATCAGTTTAGAGGTAGGCTAGTTCAACCTGCTTGTCAGGACCAAACGAGGCTGTTGTAATTGATCATTGACTTTTTGTCTTCCTCCTGTAGCAAAGTCTTTTACACCCCATAAACCTATAGCACAGTGAGAGGTACTGAATAGACAGATATGCTACACGCCCCTCCTCTGCATGACAGATACGCTACATTCCTGTCCTCTGCATAACAGATAAGCTACACTCTCGTCCTCTGCATGACAGATGCTGGTCAGTTTGTCTACATACCTGGGGCAAAACACATGAGGTAGAAGACAAGGCCCAGAATGGCCAGCCAGGAGTATGCGGTCGGGCAGTAGTCGTAGGCCCAGATCTGGTGTGGTGGGAGCGTCTTGTTCTCACACAGGCCGTAATCAGCGTGCGAGGTGCTGCTCGAGTTTGTCGACAGACACGTGCCGTTGACGCCGTCTGTGGCGTCCGAGTAGCAGAATCCACAGTGGGTGTTTTCTATACACGACTCACACCATCTGGGGAACCGTATTTGAAAAAGACGTAAAGATTATAAATTGTTAAACATTTTCATACTAATACTTGAAGAAATTCATTTAAATAGAGGCCTATCTACAAGATATAATTGAAAGTATATTCTACAAGGATGAGATTAAAAATCTGAGCTTGAAATTTTTTAAGGGAAGGCACTATACAAATACCATTATTATTATCATTAGTGGTAGTAGTAGTAGTAGTAAAAATATGAGTAAAATAATACAGTTCTGAAAAAGACTTAAAAAGACATGAAGAGAAAAATTACAAAGGAGGGAGAGAAAAAAGCAGGAGAGATGGAGTGAGGGGTAGGAATGGGGAAAGAAATAGGAAAGGCAGGAAAGAGCTATTTAACTAGACACTACTATCTTTTCTTCAGTCTCACTGACAAAGATCTGAAGCTTTTTTTTTCAGTCAGACTGAGACATCAGTATCTAATAATTGCAAAGCCAGTCCAACATTTTGTAACCACTTTCCCCTCAAAGGACAGCCTAACCCATAGCTTGAGTATAGCGTCCCTCCTAAAACAATATCAAGTAATAGACAAAGCCATAGCAAATACAAACACTGACCGATAGGATGAGCAGGTTGCATTGATGTGTTCCTGATCAAACTGAGAGATGGCCGGAGAGTGGACAGCGGCCAGCTGGAAGGCCACAGCCATCAGAGCCAGGCTCAGGGTCACACCTGGACACAAAACAAAACAAAAACTCTATGATCTTTTCTTTAGTTTGGTTTGGTTACCAGTTTTACGTCCCCTGCGATACTGTAAAGTCATTTAAGAGACGGGCTACTTTCACCCTGCCTGTCAGGGCCAACCCGGACTGACAGGGAAAAATTCCCAGCAGAAAAAAAAACAGATCGTCCGCGATCAGGGATCGAACTATGGTCTTCCGCATGATAGGCGAAGAGCCTAACAGTTACATCACAGCGCCGGTTCTATAATCTTGATCATCACTCCATGATCAAACGGATTGTCAGTTTTTTCAGACTTAACAGCGATGTAGTGCCCTGATGCAATCAGTAATCTTGTGCACTGCAATTGAGACAAACATTCCTGAATATGCGGAGAGACGCAGATAGTACAGGATTGTGTTCACAATCAAATGCAGTCTAGCACGCACATAGCGAAATCCCCGTGACGCTGAAATCTTTTAGTTATGTGCGAATTTCACAATGTGAGGTGAAAATATTAGGCCTACATTTTCTTTGATATATCATCCAAACCTCTTCCCTTTTTCCTTCCTTCCTCTTTTCCCCTCTACAGTTTGCGATCTGTCGCTGCTGAACATTGAAGCATTTCGACCCACACAGTGGGAGGATGGAATCCTTCAGTGTTGATGGATCCATAATAAACCAACATACAAACAAACAATAAAATCATTTGTATAATTCTACATTTTGTTTACGTTGAATAACAACAAAGATGACAATAAACTCTCCCACTGCTGCCATGTACGGAGATCCCATCTGTGTCGCCAGCCCAACCCGTCTCTCACAGCTGTTGCCACATCCAGCTGTCACACTCGACAAAATTGTTCTAAAAACCCGAGACACGATTTCTCTGTTCACAGCAATATTCCGGGGAACGTGAGGCTATTTACAATGATATGTTGATGGGGGCACTTCTTTTTTGTAGCTTCCAAAACTTCTTTTAAATTAAGACTTACTAATTACCACATCACCAAGCTTATAACAAAATTGGTCATGTTTTTGGTATTTTGAGATTTCTTGCCTAAGTGATTAACATATCACTCTGCAACTTCTCTAGTACACCCAAGTCACAGCATTCATATTTTATTTTCAAAACTGTTACAGAAATTGTCAGAAGAATCGAGCCCTCATAGTCTGAGATCAAAAGCCTTTCCTAATTTTCTCAAGATTATGAAAACTGACTTAGGCCTTTGTGTTACCAGCGTGACGTTATGATATTGTGAGATTGATATTTATGTGTCTAGTTGTTTGATTCTTCTCCTACCAACCCTCTTGAATAATTCTCCTGCATGTCTTTGAAGGCCAAGCATATGTTCTTTCTATGATTACTCTAATGGAATTTGTAGAGAAGCTAGTCCAAGAGAAACGTTTTGACAGCTCACCGATCATGCTGCCGATGAGAAGTTTCTTGCGGCCAAGCCTCTCGACGAGCCACACTCCCAACACGGTGAACAGGAAGTTGACAGACGCAGTGACGGCCGATAGCCAGATAGCTGTGTGCTCGTTACTCACACCCGACATTTTGATGATAGTGGCACTGTAGTACCTGTGGAGACGAAGCACTTCAATATTTTGTTTGGTTTTGTTTTGGCATAAAACATTAACATAACAAATTAAAAACACTGCATCCCATTTACTGCCTCAATATGAAGATAGACCGTATTAGTTAAAAAAAGAAGAACATCCTTACAAATCGTCACCATTACCTAAGACTATTGTTAGTGAAAAAGTAGCAAAAATCAGTTACGATAGTCTTAGGGAATGGTGGCAAAATTACCTCACCACCACTGAGGGAATTCCAGGGGGCCCAATAAGCAATACACTGTATGCTTCACAAGATTAAGAAGTTGAGATGGTTTCTGAATGACTTTAGTCTGTTATGGTAATATTAGATTGTAAAACACAAAGCGCGTGTTCCACTTACATGACGGTGTTGATGCCACTGAGCTGTTGAAACAACTGGAGTCCACAGCCGACGATGAGTGCGCGTCTCACAGGGGGGGTCTGTAGGATCCGCAGGAAGGTCGCCCGACCTGGGAACAAGACAGGTTCTATTGAAATTTGGTTTTGGTTTGGTTACCAGTTTTATGTCCCCTGCAACATTGCAAGGTCATTTAAGAGATGGGCTACTTCGACCCTGCCTGTCATGGCCAACCCTGGCTGAGAGGGAAAAATCCCAGCAGAAAAAAACCCTGATCGTCCGCGATCGGGAATTGAACCGGGGTCTTCCGCATGACAGGCGAAGAGCCTAACCATTACACCACAGCACCAGTGTTCTATTTAATAAAGAATCAGATAAACAGTTTCTGCTTTGAGGACACAACAGACTGAGATATATATAGAACACAAACTTTAGTACCGATGAGTTTTCTTAAATGAGAAATTTATGGTAGAGAAGAGTAACACTGAGTCTGCTTAATATGACAGTGGAACCTCAGAAAAACAGTGATGGTGGGACCAGCCTAAAATCCCTGTAATAACCGAGTCCTGTTATAGCCGAATGTGTTACTATTTCCTCATCTGTCAGTTAGGCAGAGGTGATAATGTCCTTGTCACAATCCAGCATTTCTTCTTACCATCAATCAAACAGTACTGTACCCAGCATGTGCAACCAAAGTTATGAAAAACATTTCATTTAGAGTGTTGGTTTCATGTATCAAATACAATATTAAATAAATTAAGAGGAAAAGGCTACAAGACTATATCTCTCTTACTTTATCTTTGGGAAAAATTAGTCTGTAGTTCCTGCAATAACAAGGACTTGAGCAAGTCGGTTTGTGGAGCCTTCTCTTTAACTCCATGAGGGACAACTCCAAAGAATAGATCAATCAGCGACTTACTTTGTGTTCTGATACATATTCCAAAAGCTCCAATACATCAACATAAATCCTATGACTAAATGCAGAATATACTTGCACAAGAAAAGACTCAGTTGGTCACTCACATACAAGTTGATCACTCACATACAAGTCAAGAACATAGATCAGACATAATTAAAAATCAAGCCAAAAGCTTAATGACATCACATACTTTTGGCTTGTTGAGTCTCAGTTCCCAGCATTTCCTTGATCTCAGAAATCTCCCTGTCCACGGCCTGCATCCCGCGAAGTTTGACAAGCACGGCACGAGCCTCCGCATCCCGCTCTTTCCTCAGCAGCCACCGGGGACTCTCGGGGAGGAACATAAAGCCACACAGCTGAATCAGGGACGGAATTCCTGCCAGACCAAACATGTATCTGTGGGAAACACAGAGGAAGCAGAAATAATATGGGAGTATTCTCATAATCGGAAGGTTGCGAGTTCGAAACCAAGCTCGGGGCCGACGTTTTGTCCTTGGGAAAGGTACTTTACACACATTTTCCTCACTTTACCCAGCTGTGAATGGGTACTCGGCTATAGACAGAGAACAATCTTGTCCGTATGTCAGTGCTTTAGCGCCTGTAAAATGGCAGCTTTCACTGTATGCTTCCCAGGAAGTTGAGAAGGTTTCTGATTGACTTGGTCTGCTTGGGTAATAATGATTGTAAAGCGCATAGAGCCTGATTTCGAGCGGGGAAATGCGCTATATAAATGCAATCTATAATTAGTAGTAGTAGTAATACTGCTGTCTTCACCTGGATGTAATGTGTCGATCAATACAACATGCCAGTAAAAAGTTGAGCTGATGAAGGGAGAATAAAAGTTCTGAAATGTGAGACGGCCAGGAATTTTCTGCCAGCAGTCGGACAGACTGTATAAGATAAGATAAGATAAGATATACTTTATTGATCCACCAGAAGAGGAAATTTGCTCTGTGGTATCTGGGATAACATGTGTTAAAATCACATGGGTTTATTCTAATAAATTGTTTATTGACATCAGTGTGTTTCCTATTTGATTTTTCATACATCAGTTACAATAAAAACTTGTTCAAATAGTCCTCATTGCTTTTCTTTCTTGTTTTCCTTGAAATCCCCCTAAAGCGTTCTCATAAAAAAAATTCTAGAAATCATGAGATATTCTGCTACCTCAAATAATTCGTCAGTGATCAAATGAATCTGATAGTTTTAACCTCAACTTTAGAACAGATTTTCTCAAAAACTAGTTATGCTAGGTACAAGAAAATCTCAGCGTGTAACTAGAGGAACCTTGGTATCACGCACCCAGTAGGGGAAGGTGGGGTAAGTTGAGCATACTTTTGACAAAAAGGTCGTTCAGCGCATTGTTGTTGAAAGGATTCTTATTTTTTCACTTTAATCTGCTACCTACGCCTCTTGGCTTTTAATTTGCACATAGGAAAGTACTATGCAAACTTTTTAAAATGTCAGAACAATGTGATTTCTACAGCAAGTCGAAGATGCCCAACTTACCCCGGACCCGGGGTAAGTTGATCACCCCTC
>JAUKPP010288669.1:0-20046 GCA_032273245.1 Phyllaplysia taylori
CCTAGGAAGGCAGTCCGTCTAAGGGAAGGAAAACCCTGATCCAAAACCTCCGCTGCCTTGCGGCTACATCTCTTCAGAAAGTACACGAGCGTTAAAAAACAATGGGGAGGTGGGGGGGGGGGGGGGGGATTATTGCAAAGCAAAGAATCCCCCCACCGCCAAAACATTCAACTCTTCTAGTTGCCATAGAAATTCTTGGTTAGTTTTAATATGGAATGTTTATTCTAAAGAGGTGTCAGGGTTAGGATTAATATTTAAAAATAAGATGAAGTGAAAAGCTGTAAAATAAACCGGAAAAAAAAAAATGCAGCTCTTTGATGTGCTATTTAATCCGCTTTAACAAATATAATTTTACAGCATGCTATCTATTGCTTTGATTCTTTCTGTGAAAGGGTGGCTTAAAACATTCATGTTGGTTTCTTCCTCATCTACAGGGAAATGCATTGCCAGTCAGTCCAGGTCTACTTTCTTTTGTATATCAGCCTCCAGTTTGACGTCAAAATGGGTTTGTAATTTGTATCTTTGTTGTATACCATATTTCATTTTCAAGACAACAGGAATTGATAAGTCCCTTGAATTTAGGTGGAAGTTTTCATAATTCAGCACAGGCAACTGGACATCTTAGCGTGATGCCAGAAAGCACTTCATAATTATACATACAATAAATTGTAATCCGCTCACTATTCAAACTTTGAAAGTTATGTAAGAGACGAGGAGGTTCGGAGTGTTTTTTTTTCTGTCTGTTCTATCTTCTCCAAAAATATTTGCCCACATGATCTACATGTCTTTATAATTGTTTACTATATTTAATAATTTTTTTCATAGTTAATCAAAGAGTATAAGTGGCAGTAGTGGTGATGAGGAGTGAGTTATTTATAGATGCACCAGCCTCGGCCTCACAACATGAGAGATGCAAACCTCAAACAGTGGACTCCACTTGTGTGGGATTCACTTGAGCTGATCTTCGGTTGAGTCGATCATTTTCGTTTTTGTTCCAGTCCCTCTTCTTCTTTACTTTTGAAAAAACTGTTAAGTTGAACATCAGACATGTTGATCTTTTCATCTTTTGTCCATATCAACTCATCCATAGTTGACTGTACCAAGTTATTTGTATATCGAGGTTTATGTAGTTTAAAAAGACCATCCACACAGAAAATATCTATGCATTGCCAATATATGTAGTTCAATCTCTTGCTCAGTTTCTATGCTAGAAAAGCACACGGTTATTTTTATGGCAATACATTTAGTGCAGATCTACCCCCTCCTCTCTAGGAAATCCCGCTGTTGTTACTATTTTTATCGAGTATAGGACAGCTCTATTGATATAGCTGAAATATGCAAAAGCTGAGAGATGAATGTTACATTCAAAGATGTTTTGTTACGGCTGGACTGTATTCTATATAGTTTTTTCCCCCCTCAAATACTGAAGTCCGTCCTTTCAAATAACATTGCACGCTCAAGTATGCCATAGAAGCCTCAAAAGTACAAATTGACATCACAAACAAGCTCAAATGTACACATAGCAAACTCTATTGTAACAAAAGGAAACATCAAATGTCACATAAAATGTACGTAAGTTTACTCTTGAACTTGCTATTTGTACATTTACTTTTGTTAGTGTCGTCACTATGGGAAAACTATTGAATATTTGAAGTTGGAATATGGCATTTAGCTTCCTATGTGGTATTTGAATTTACTATGCGTCATTTGAAACATTGCATTTGCGCGTTTGAAGGGGAAAAACTATAAATTTTCCCACTGATCCATTGCCAGGTTGGAGAAGGTGAGAAGATGGTGAAAGCTCTGTTTGCCGTGGCTCGGGTGAATCAGCCCTCGGTCGTGTTCATTGATGAGATTGACTCGCTGCTGTCTCAGCGATCTGACACTGAGCATGAGTCGTCGCGGAGAATCAAAACGGAATTTCTTATCCAACTGGTAAGGTTTTGTTATGATTGAATTATTTTTTTCGTTTCTGGAAGAGGAGATTTAGCTTTCCAGACACTTGAGCTTCTGAAGATGCTTATAGTTATATTTGTTGCAGCTGGAGAAATTATAAGTATGGGCACTTTACAGTGATGAAATTTTTCCGTAAATTTACTGAAATCCGGACTTTTGATTTTCTCCCTCGTTTTCCGTAAGGGGGAACATGACGTCTGACATACTTATCTACTATTGAATAAGTGTATTTTTTCAAATCTGTAATTTCGGACTGATCAGTTTCCATCCTTGACTTTAGTCTTTTTCTTCTTCTTTGAAGTAAGCTTCTTATACAGGGTGCATATGCAGATTTGGAAGTATGGAAAAAGTATGGAAATCGAAAATCTCAAATTAAGACTTAAAAGAGCCTGGGAAAATGGGGGTATTTTATGTTTTTACCAGAAAAAGGTATGGAAATATTGGAAAACTCATCACAGGCATCTGCAGATGTTAGTGTTATTAATAAATTTAATAAGAAAACAAATCCTCTACCAGAATCTTAGTGTGGTGCTGGATAGTTGTTCACAGTTTAGCATTACAACGGAATCTGTACAATCTGTTCCACTGTACAATGTATCACTTTCTGCCTTGTAGGATGGAGCCGCCACGGGATCAGAAGATCGTATTCTCGTCATCGGTGCGACAAACAGACCTCAAGAGATTGACGAGGCTGCGCGGAGGAGATTTGTGAAGCGCCTCCTGATCCCATTGCCGGAGGCTGTGGCACGTCGCCAGATTGTAGCGCATCTCATGTCTCAGCAACAAGCAGACCTCAGCGAGACGGACATACAGGCAATATGTGATAAGACTGATGGTATGTTGTCAAATACAGATAGAGGATATGTTATTCAGATTTATTGTTGGATGAATCATGGGTATGTACCAGTCTTGAAGATTGGATATAATACAGATAGATGAAGCTAAATCTTTCAAGTGAGTTCTTACTCCAAATACAGTTTACTTGAAATTTTAACACTTTGTAGTCACACATGCAGACTACAAAGAACCCTACTGGTCACTCGCAGCCAGCGGTGACCCGATCAGACTTCTCAGACCTGGCGCATATATGCGCCGAGTGACTGGGTGGGCAAATTTGGGACGACCCATATATGCACTGAATGACTACAAAGTGTGAATAGGCTATCACAAAAATTGAATGAAAAAATCACAAAACTGCAAGGATGCAGAGGAAGGGAATCACTGGGCCAATATTGGTTTTGTTTGGTTTGGTGTGGTTACCAGTTTTATGTCCCCTGGAACACTGTAAGGTCATTTTAAAGATGAGCTACTTCGACCCTGCCTGCCAGGACCAACCTGGGCTTGTGTGAACGGTTGTTATTTACTATAATGATCTGTTGGAATGTACATTTTATTATTGTATATATGAATTATGGTTGTATTCGTATCACCATTGTAAAAACAACTTTCCCTATGGAGATCAATAAAGTACCTATTTTTTTTATTATTTTTTTTTTTACATTGTTGGACTTCATACTAATAATAGGCTACTGAGCATTGATTTGACTGGCCTTTGTCTGTGATCACTTCCTCATAATCTGTATGATGTTTCAGGCTACTCCGGTGCCGACATGACCAACCTGTGCCGAGAAGCCGCCCTCGGCCCCATCAGAAGTATTCCCTTAGACCTGATGGAAACCATCACTCCAGACCAGGTGATCTCTCAGTAGATAGAATCCACGCTCCACTCTTCTGAAGCAAACAGCTTTCATACTGAGCTCATTAGTTTTAGCTAGATCTTTTCATCAAGGATATAGATAGGAGAGTGGTTATCTACTTATCATAAACCCACACATTTCATTACGGTAGTTGTTTTGTATAAGGGCGAATAGTACAATGACTATAGTGGAGTATTCGCGTCTTTGCTAAACAATCAGCGATTTGTTGCACTGTCAACACATTTTTAGCACTATAAGGTGGCATGGCAAATATAATCCACTTGCGGGCCGGATTGAGCTGATCTGAATGTCTCACAGGCCAAAACAGGAACAGTTATAAATATACACATATTTTTTTAAGAATACATGTATGTGTCTGTTGATGTGTGTGTCTGCATTGATATGTGTGTGGCTGACAGTGCTGAACACTAGCAAACACACTGCAGCACATGCAAGACATTAGTCATACAAAAGGAGCAATGATATGAGATTGAAACTGAGTTTAGGTGTGACACAAGACAAGTTGCATTGGTTGCATACTTGGAGTAGAGGGCAATAGAATAGAAAACCCGCCCCGTAAATGATCGTACAGTGTTGCATAGAAAACTTAAACTAATGAGATGGATGGGCTTGGTTGTCCTTTATTGTCAGCTTTTCGCAGGCCACATTAAGATTTATTACTTATTATTGGATCGGCTCACGGTTCAGACTAAGTGAAACTACACACAGGCCGGAATTCGCCAATGGGCTGTAGTTTGCCCATGCCTGTTGTAGGGGAAAGGACCTCCAATTTTATGGTCTCTCTTTCTTAAGATGATGTTGGAGTCTTTCTAGAAATGAGCAACTGTAAAAAGATCCTGGTGAGTCTCAGGATTCAAACCCATGACCTCTATCAGGGTCCGTACGCGAGTCTTGAAGTCTTGAAAAAGTCTTGAAAATCAGAAACCCTATTTAAGACTTGAAAAAGTCTTGAAAATTGGCTTTTTTTTTTTGCCTGAAACGTCCTAAGTCTTGAAAAAGTCTTGAATTTTTCAAAATTGCTGAAACTGTTTTGAAAAGAAAAGGGAAATACCGTATGATTTATGAATCGAGAGTCCCGATTTCTTCATCTGAATTTTTCTTCTTCTTCTCTCTCTCTCTCTTTCTCTCTTTCTCTCTCTCTCTCTTTCTCTGTCTACTAACTTCAGTAACCTTTATGCAGCTATCGCTCCCATCTCACCTTCTCTGTCCGTCTTGCTTTCTCTCTCTTACACATTCTCTCTTTCTCCTCTCCTCGGGCCCCCCCCCCCCTCTCTCGTTTTTCTCTCTTTTGGGGTTGTCACGCTAAGGTGAAGGCTCTGTACTTTCGCTTTCCGGGCCCCGGTAGTATAGTGTAGGAATTGGGGAGTCTGTTTTTTTTTCCTTCTTGTTCCTCCTTCACTCTCTCTCTCTCTCTCTCTCTCTCTCTCTCTCTCTCTCTCCCCCAATGCGGGTCACAAACATTTAAGGGTGTAACTGTTCACAGGATCGAGCACAGTCCACCCGCATAAATAGGCCTAAATATCACTGTGTGAGCTTCTTGGAAGATGATGGCGCTGTGGCACATATCGGATGTGGCTGCTCATCTAGGGACATAAGGGCAATGAACTGCAACGCATTTCGTGGGGTCTAGATCCATTCAACACTCGTTACATTACTACAAGCACGAAAGTCGCAGTACGTCTGCGTGTAGTAGGCCTAGTAACTTACTATGTGTTTGAAAAAAATCATCAATAATTCAGTTACGCGACGTCATTTCAGAGAAAACCGAGAGTTCCTCCCTTTCCCTCTTCTTCTCTTCTGGTGCATCGACAAAGTACTTTGGTGATCCATTGTAATATTATATGCTGCGTTCCTTACAGAATAGTACACTCCTGTGGAAACTTGCTACTTTCAATAGCAAAAATAGCTCAGCTTCATTGAGGGGGGGGGGGCTCTCTCTAAGAGAGTTAATACAAATTATTCTTCTTAACAAAAAGGTAGTCTTATCCTTAATATCTAGAGGGTGTGTCAGGGTCTTGAATTTTGTTTCTGAAGTCTTGAAAAAGTCTTGAATTTTGTCTTCTCATATGTGTATTAACCCTGTATGTTCTGAGATGTGTGCTTTAGTGCCCAGCCCCTTGTCATGTTACTTTTTGCAGTGTTTGGAGTTAGTAATGAGTTGGCCGTATGTGTAAACACATTCTTTATATTCTTTTGGTTAGGTTTGATTACCAGTTTTACATCCCCTGCAACACTGTAAAGTCATTTAAGAGATGGGCTACTTCGACCCTGCCTGTCAGGGCCAGGCCGAGGGGGAAAAATCTAAGCAGAAAAAAGAACTGATTGTCTGCGCTTCGGATCAAACTCAGGTCTTCCGCATGACAGGCGAAGAGCCTCACTATTTCACCACAGTGCTGGTTTGTATTCTTTGTAGCCTATTGTGATTATGAGGGTAACAATAAGGGTTTATAATAATGTTTATGCTGCTTGCTATTAATCATGTAATCCCAAGAGTTTAATTGCAGTGCAGTATGCCTTCTTCTCAAATGCGTCACTGTTTACTTAATATGGTTATGTCTATTTTTGTCATCTTGTTCCAGGTGCGACCAATCATTTTGGAGGATTTTCAGAGTGCTTTACTACAAGTTCGTGCCAGCGTCTCGTCCAAGGATCTCCAGCTCTACACAGAATGGAATCAAACCTATGGAAGTTTTGGACATTAAAGTTATGAAAACTCTCAATCTGGATGTAGCAGTTTGGTATTACAGTTGTCATATTTTTGTTCTGTCTGTATTGATTGATCACTGGCATGGCAAGATCTCCCTATCAAGACCAGGGGCATCTGAGGAAAATTAGTACAGTGCCAGCCTCAGAACATAAATGTTTCCAATTTGAATCCTTGATGATTCTTTCCTGTACCAGTACTTTCATACAAAATGTTGTTCCTCCAGTTCCCATTCCATCAGAGATTGGCATTAGAGTTGGAGGTTCCATCTCTTACATGTCTGCTTAGGCTTGCTTTGGTTTGGTTTTTGGTTTAACGCCCCATGCAACACTGTAAGGTCATTAATGAGGCAGAACCTACGAATTTTACGTCCATCCCCAATAAAAACGGGGGTCGGAGCTATAAAAACTCAGAAAAAAAATTCTGGTGAACCTCCCCAGATTCAAACCCGGGACCTCCTCATATGTAGGCTGGGTGCTACCATTCGGCCACCGATGCCCCCCTGTTTAGGCTAATTATCTCTTTAAGACTGCTAATGTTATGGGGGTGCGCCATGGCCGAGTGCTAACGCACCCGCATACAGATGAAGAGGTCCTGTGTTTGAATCCGGGGAAGTTCAATGGGATTTTTCAGAGTTTTCATGGCTGACACCCCCGTCCTATCGGAGACGGATGTAAAATTCGGAGGTCCCACCTCGTAAATGACCTTACATTGTTTTATGGGGCGTTAAACCAAAAACCAAAGGGTATAGATGATATTAGCAACAGTGTTCCTACAAGTACAAGTTAACAAGCTGCCACACATAGAACTCACTACCTATCTGTCTCACATAGTCACAGTATACTGACACTGATGAGACAGCTGACGTATTGCTAGATGACAGCTCAACTATGGCAACTTGATTTTTCCAACTTTACAGGAGAGGCAAAAATCTGATCTCCTGTGAAGATGGGATAGTATGGTGTTTGACAACTGTCCATATTTCATAAATTGCCAAATTTTACAGGGCATGCGCCCTTTGCCAGTGCCTTGTACTTCCTGAAAATGGTGTTTCAATGGTTGAGCTGTCACCCTGTGATATATCCATGGGATTTTAAAAAAATCTTATGCTGAATTTATATAGCAAACACAAGAGGCGTAAAATTGCTTGCATGATAAACTTGCAGTCAATCGACGTCACTAATGGTCATCTTTGTCTATGTATGCTTGACATTCAATGACTGCGAGTTAATCGCACAAGCGATTTCCCACTCTTGTGTTTGCTATGAATTCCGCTTTTGCCTTGACATGATCAGGACCTGAACCCACGACCTCCCGCTGTGAGTAGACAGACGCCTGAACCACTAGGCAGCCCAGGCAGTACATTCATGAAAAGCAACGCACCAGCTTACCAAGATCCAAGTGGGAACCATGAAAAATTTCTCAAAAACTTTAAAAATGATCCCACTAAGAATCAAACCAGGGTCGTCCATTCCTAGAGCAATCACACTGAGGAGATTGTGTTGAGACAACCCCCGAGGGTGTGAAGGTGTTTATTCAT
This sequence comes from Phyllaplysia taylori, assembly GCA_032273245.1. Classification (NCBI taxonomy): domain Eukaryota; kingdom Metazoa; phylum Mollusca; class Gastropoda; order Aplysiida; family Aplysiidae; genus Phyllaplysia; species Phyllaplysia taylori. The sequence continues at coordinate 7,919 of JAUKPP010288669.1, forward strand.
CCATTCTTTCTAATGATTACAAAAGTGCATTTTTCCATCTAGGTGGCCAACAAAAAAAAATAGCTTTTCCATGAAACAAAAAAGAAAACAAATAAATTCGGTGTTATAAAAATCAGTCATCAGTATTTATTTAAACAGTACAGTAATTTGCAATACATAGTAATTAAGGATTTTTTATGATTACTATTATTTTATATCCTGGTGGAGAAACGACTATCTTCATTTCCAATGCATCTTGTTGAAACTGACATAAAAGATGTGCACAAATACTATTATGCAAGCATTTTTAGTTTGCACCACATGACAATTCCTCCATTCAATCAAATTAAGGTGGGCTTCACATGTCCGTTTTTGCTTAATACCCACTCCCTGGTTTGTGGATCCAGTTCAACTTGCACAAACGACCACTTTTCCATCGTCTCCAAAACTGCATTTCTTCTTATGTTATTATCCCTCTCCAGGGTGACCATCTGTCTAAAACGACCATTTTTCTTCTCATCATTAGGTGGTCATTTTAGACAGGTTTGACTGTACTTAAAAAAAAATATAATGATAATGACAAGATGTTCGAATCTATAGAATTATGAATTCGTGGTGTTCCAATGCATGGGATATAAATGGTGATAACCTCATTGATATAAATACTTTTTTTTTAAAAAGGTGAGCTGAACTGACTTCACCTTTAGTCAATTGGACAATGCAGCCTCACCCCTTTGATTTCACTGATCTCTGAGCATGAGCAGCCAAACTTTCAAACTAAGTCAAATATTTATTTAGCCTAACATTAACATCAATGTGGTGAGTCACATTACCCCGCAAAAAGCTTCACCTTGGAAGGAGATCTAAGAGCAGACAACACATTGCATCATTTTGTCAAAGTTCCTCATATACACATCACATGGTTCAATAATACTAATACAGTGCAAAAGTCGCAGGAAGACAGGGGACGTAACTGTGCTTTAGTCCTCTGGGGCAGCCTCCTCTGCGTCTGATCCAGCTTGTTCCTCATTCTGAGAATGATACATGAATATTCATGGAATCTTTGTAGGAGGGAAGGGGTTGAAAAATAGAGATTGAGTTCCTTATGCAAGAATAACATACAAAATACGTGCAGGCTCCGTGTTCAGTGTTACTTATTTTGAGCTTCATGTGTCTGTATACTTGTGCTGTCTCTTTGTTTCTTTTATGAGGAAATATGTGATTTTGATTCGTTTAAAAACACGCAGATATTACTGATTTCCAACGTAGGCCTGTATGTACAAAAGATTGTGAAGTAACAGTAAGTATTGCATGTACATGTAGTAATAAATAGTATGAAGCAGCTACTTGAAAATTTGCAAATTTTGACTATATCAACACCCCCACCCCCTCCCCCTTATGTAAGGTAGGTAATAAAACAGTTACTTGCAAATTTGCAAATTTTGACAATACTCCCCTCACCCCGTATGTGAGATGGGTAAGGAAATCAACTCTAGAACACAATCATAGTTTCCCCAATTTCCACAGAAAGAAAAAATATTTGTGAAAATTCCTATATTTTCATGGAAAAGTTTAGTCTACAAGATTGAAAATATTTTTGTTGAGCACATGATGGAACGTAATTTCTATAAAAGTAATCGTGTATAGCAAACACAATATATTATCATGAGAACCTCAATGAACAAATGAAAGACGAAATGTTTAAACAGTAACTTGAAAGAAACTGTCAGAATTCAAACAAAACAGAAAAAAAAGAAGAAAAAAAAGAATGGAAACTGTTGGTAACTGTTTCACAATAATTCAACTTCGCATGCCTGGGTTTCGGTTTCAGTTTCGGTTTCAGTTTCAGTTTCAGTTTCATACTCATAATCCTCTCGGTTGGTATCGGCTATCATGTTCATTTCTTTGGCTATGTTCGCTCTCAGTCTCTGGAGGCAAATTACAGCATTCATGTTAATACTTTCTTTAGATGTGTACACGTATTCACTTTATTGAAATTGATTTCCCCAAACAGAAATTTGAGGGTTATGCAAATCTGCTATCTAAAATACATGTACAATAAGGTGTATGATTATCATAACATGACAAATACATGTATAGCTTTTGATGATTTGTCTTGCTATGTAATTTTGACTTTGAGCAAGCTATTGAACCGGTGTCTGTGGTGTAAGCCTACTAGTTAGGCTCTTTGCCCATCACACAAAAGACCCGTGTTCGATTCTGTGTGGGGATGAGCGTCTGTGTCTTTCTGCTGGGAGCAGTCTCTCTCAGCCTGACAGACAGGTTTGAAGTAGCTTGTCTCTTAAATGATCCCTCAGTGTTGCAAGGGATGTAAAACAAAACCAAACCAAATCAAGTCATTGACTCTTGCCTCATTAACAGCATAGAAACATCAGACCAAATCTCGTTGTGTACCAGAGGTCAAACACTGCTGGTTTGGTCATGGACGGTAGAACAGTACATTTTGCCACATCATCCTGATCTACAGTTTATGACTTATGCCATTTTATTGGAATTATGAGAATGAGGGTTATTTTAATGTAACACAGTGGAGTCCGCCTAAAGTGAACACGCTTTGTTTGAACAATCAGTTAAAGTGAACGATATTCTGTGGTCCCGATTGAGACGCTATTTGTTTAACTTTAAAAAAATAGTGGATAGAAGGATCTGGTTTCATGGGGAAATCAGATAAAGTGGACGCCCAAATTGAGTGAAAGCGAAGAACAGACCGATTGTGTCCCTCTCGCCATGCTGTAAAAATAAAATTCTTTGCCTCAGGCATCAGCAGACAATCCCAGCTCAGCGTTGGCAATCAGAAAGAAAGACCACTAGTCTAAGCTCGCCCGCTGTGTTGTCCCCCCACCCCACCTCCACCATAGACCCATCACTGCACGGAGCTAATGTTTCTTGTTGCTTTCCTTGATTTTGGGATTTTCACCAAAATGGTTAAACTGAACCTCGGTTAAAGTGAAGACTTTCTTTTGGTCCCAAGAGTTCACTTTAAGCAAACTCCACTGTATTTAAAATAAAAACCCTTCAATAGTGCTCAGCATTCAATTTAAATAACATAAGTCATTGTGGGCCCCAAAAATACATTTTTTCTTGATACATGTATGGCCTATCTCATAAGCTCTAAAAATTACATATGCCATAATTGTAGAGCAGTAACGATATTTATGTCACAGAACCAATCCATCTACTTTATAAAGATTGTTTTAAAACGTATAAAACAATTTAGCAAAATAATTTAAAACATGTCAGTTGTGTGAACACTACGTGTAATGACATTCTTTTTCAACTAAGATAAATTTGAGATGGAAAAAATCCACTGTCGACAGATTTTCAAGACTCATCGAAGTAAATTTTTATGAAAATCTTTTTTTTTATGGAATCGAGTTGGCCACTATCGCATCTAGGGTGGGTCAAATCTTGCTGATTCCCTTGTTTTCTAGGAGGAAAAAGGATCTTGTCCTTAGAAACCCACTTGCTGCATGACGATTCATATCTCAGAACTTCCAAAAATGGGCTAATGCGAGTTTTGAAAAAATGTTCTTCATTTAGGATTGGTAATTGCAGAATATTTAAGCAACACAGTTCTAGTCTGGAAATACTCACAGCTTTCTCCTCTTCCTCTTGCCTCCTCTGCTCAGCAATTTCCTCAGCTTCTGTCCTCTCTTCATCTGTGTATTCGTCCTTATCCAGGCGCTCAAGAGTTCGGATCCCAATCAACGTCTCCAGTCTGTAGTCATCTTCCTCCGCACACGGGTTTTCTATTACAGCAGGACAGAAACAGGTTTTAATTTCAGATTGTGGATAAAGATAGAGATCACAATACAACAATCACAATACAGTCAAACCTGCTCTAGCGACCACCTGTTCAAGACGACCACTTCTCACTTCCCCCCTTGATATTTTTCTATATAATGTTACTGTTCAAGACGACCATCTGTCCAACGCGACCGCGACCACCCTATTTTACTGACCAACAGCCACAAAAACCTGCCCAAGACGACCACTCGACTCTCTTTTCACCCGACACGCTGTCATGATCATGGGCGCCTATAATAGCTGTAGACGAGTGATGAACCTTTGTCCTGGCCGCCAGTACCCATTCTTTTCATCTATCTTTGTTACACATTACAAGTATTAGCCCCTCCTACAAGTTATACACTTGCTGACCAGCACTGAGCAGTGGCAAGGTTTGCGCTTACCCGTGTTGGTTATTGGTTAACAAATTTTCAGCTACGAATGAGTGTGGCAAGCGACCATCTTCTTAATCCATTCACCTGTCATTATTAGCCCCTCCCATAATTCGCAATACATTGTAATTCTTGACCAACACAAGGTCGGTAGTAACAGACTCGCTACAATGGTGTCGCTTGTTTGTTGAGTGGCGATTGCCCATTTCTTTGTTCTCTCCACGGTACTCTATCCCACTCATCTGATACGTTTTGAACAACAACAAAAATACAAAGCCAAAGCAGCCCCTCCCCTCCGAGAGGAAAAAAACAGAAAAAAAACAACAAATATTTAAAAACATCCCTCTTGTAATGAAAGGGTTGGTTTTTTTCTCACTTCATATTCATCTGAGGAGAGGGAGGGGAAAGGGTTATTTTTTTCCCTTCATATTCATCTGACCTGTCCAAGACGACCACCTGTCCAAGACGACCACTTTTCTCTCGATAATGAGTGGTCGTCTTGGACAGGTTTGACTGTAGTAAGGATATAAATAGTATCAACAACAGTAAAAAAAATATCATAATGATAGTGATAAAAATTATAATGAAATTAGTAGCAGCATTTAATTATGTAGTACACTGTACATAGATATAACAAAAGTGGTGGAGATAATTCAGCAATATTTATGACAACAATAATGGTATATATGTATATAATGGTATAATACTTGTGATACTATTTACAATAACACCAATACAGTCCAGTCTGCCAGGGTTGATAGCTACAGCAGTCCCATTTTTGTCCCATATATTTCACTGTTGTTGTTTTTTTAAAGTCAACAGCTCAGCAGTATTTTCACTTACAGTTAACACTGTATAATCAATAGTTCAATCCCTTACTTGGTTTTTATGCTATAAAAACCCAAGGTTATTTTTATTGCAGTGCATTTAGGTGCAGATCTGCCCCCTCTAGGGAAATACCGCTGTTGTTACTATTTTTATCAAGTATGAGACAGCTCTATTGACTGCCTAGAACAGGAAGAAGAACGGAAATGCTTGAATGGTCAGACCAGTGGCCACAATCCAATGCTAACCTGAGAGAACCAAAGCCCTGATGAGAGGCAGGACCTTCATCTTGTTGGATTCTTTCACAGCTGTCACCAGGTTTCCTCTGAAACAAGAAGAAAAGAAATAGAAATCACATTGTGGCCAAACAAAAGATGGTATGTCGGCTGAAACAGCCAAAAATGCTGGTGCCTCTATAAACAACTAACATGTTACGAGGCAAGACCTTCGAGTTTCACACCCATTTCCCATAGGACAGGGGTCGGAGCCATGAAAACTCCCAAAAATCCCAATGAACCTTCCCAGATTCAAACCCGAGACCTCCTCATCTGTAGGCGGGAGCACTACCACTAGGTCAATGACGATATTGTGCGTCAGTTCAGCACTATTTCTTTAGTCTCAAAGAAAGTGGGAAATGATATCACTGGGAACAAAATTGAAAGGATGCAGTGTAGCATGCCTTTGTGTTGCATAAGGGGTGGTGATCTTTTACTCTCGAATTTATCCCTCTCCACCAGACTTCACTTAATGATAATAACATCAGAGGTTCCAATTTTTAAATGAATTAAACAAACACAAGAAAACAAAAAGTCACCTGAGGTTGATGTATTGCAGGCCTTTCTGCATCTCACTGAAGCCTTCCAGATTCTCTAACTGGTTGTCTCTCAGATGCAGTGTGGTCAGGTTTGTGAGTCGGGACATTCCCTCAATTCGCTTGATTATATTGGCAGCCTACCAAGAAAACGTAGAGTTCATGAGGCCTAAAATTGGTATTTAGGCTAATCGCAATTCATCTTCATGTTCATAGTATTTATGTATTTTGTATAAAATATATTCTGATGTATTTTGTACCTCATTGTTTTGGAGTGAAGAGATTTTCAAGCACAAGAAACCTGCTTTGGCTTGAGATTTTTCTTACAGTCTCCATTGGTGCTAATGACTGAAAGCTCATTGTGAAGTATAAATTAGCAAACAAATATCTTCAGGTGCATATAGAAGCAATATTGTTATATCATGCCTGATTCATCTTTAAATCCATAAAAGGAATGCAGAGTGGAATTTGTTTCTGATATACGTATAATCTTAGGTAGTTAACGAGACATTAAGCGCCGAATAAGAACAGAACAAGCAATACAATGCAGAGTGTAAAAAGTACTGGAAACTGTAGGAAGACTTACAAGAAACAAATTGTTCAAGTTTGGCAGGTAGATGCCATCTGTGCTTTCCAGTTTGTTCCCCCTCAATTCCAGCGTGTGCAGACGAGACAACTTGGTTGCATCCAAGCCGGTCACCTCTTTGACCACGTTATCTGGAATGAGATTGTATTATCTGTGTAAGCCTAGTGACAGAGAATGAGATTCTTGCACAAATAAAGACGATATCTGTTCGAGCACACTAGCAAAGCAGAGAAAGAAAAGGCAAATGGCGATGTGTGGGTGTTCTGATGGTTGGACAATGACCCAATACATGATACATTGTTTGTTTATTTGCTTCGGGTTTTATGTCTCCATTGACACTACAAGACCATTTTGGCGCCAAGAAACACATGAATTTCAAAGCTGTTCCCTCTAGAGGGGTTTTATTAAAGATCTTAGAGTCGCAGTGACATTTGCATTATTATACATAATACATGTAAATGAAAGAGGAAGGAAGAGACATGCAGGCCTACACATCAAAGATGGATTTGTTTTTGTGAGAAAGTCAGAAAGGCTCTGTTAAATACGTCAGTGAAACTCATCTTTAATGAGATCAGTGGCACAAGCCCTGTCTCCTCATTATATTTGAGGTCCCTTTAGATCATAAGTATTTAAAAATAACAAGAATAGGGACAGGGATTTTTCATTTTCTCTTGTTACAAATGAGGTCAAGTTACGTCCTTACTCGTTGTATCCAATTTCCACAGTACGAGTATGATGAAACATAAGCACTAATAAAAGCAAGTGTACACAAAATCAACATCAATAAAATACAGTTATTTTCCTCTTGAAGAAGAGAACTTGTATGTCAATTTTTAAAGTTCCTTTCTTGCAAGGACTGGAATCTGTTTGCAAAAGCAACAGCAGCGCAGCTGGAGACTTGTGAAAACATTAACCTAGATCTGGCCCAAATCCAATTTTCTGGAAATAAAAGCTGTAACAACTATAATTCTCTATGTTTTGAAGACTGCAAGTACAGTAGCTTTCGACTAAATGTACAGTGCTTTGGAGTTTAATAAGTATGCGTTTAAATAGACCATATGTTTTCATGAACCTGTTACAACAGAAAAATATTCTGTCACTATTATGATGAAAATGTGTGTTTGAGCGGAGCATGTCTTTCTATGGTGTGTGTTTAAGCAAAGACTTCATTAGAAATCTCTCGGAACTTACTGTTAAGATTGAGATGTTCGAGCATGGGATGGTTGATTCCTTCTGTGGTCGCAATTTTGTTGTGGCTGAAGCTGGCCACCTGCAGAAAAATGTATTTACAAAAGAAACCATATATTCAATGCCAAACTCAGATATAATCAGATTGTCAGGACCCGCCCAGTGTTCTTGTTATATCAGAGGTCTCGTTAAATTGGGGGCGTTTTAAAAAAGACAATGAAGGATGTAGATTTTCATTTCCTCTCATTACAACTAAGATCCTGTAAAATCAGTGCTGGTAATACATCCGAATTCCACTGGAATAGCAATGGAAAAATAGAAAACTTTGAATTGTAGAACAACTTCACTTCTGACAAAATAAATAAAAAATGTTACTCATCTACCACATGTTGGTTTAGCTACTAAGCAGCAATTTTATCCTTTATAGTAAATGTTCAATTCAGATTCTAATGTAATACAAAGTACTTCTGATGAAATGGAGGACTCATTCAAAGCAAAATTTTTCCTTATTTTTCATTTTCTTTAGAATTTCTCAAACTGTCATTTGAACCAAAGAGGACAATTTAGTGCAAGAATTTAAAATGACTAAATGTGCACTGCAGACAATAGATCCAAATATAATCTCTTTTGAGAATTTTCCGACCTGTAAGAAAGGCATCTCTTCCAGTTTGGCAGTGGTGAGGAGGTTCTCATCAGCCTTTAGCGTCAGCATGTGGGTAAGAGCACTTAGCGGTGAAATATCCTTAAGTGAATTTTTACTGATGTCAATGTATCGCAGATGGATGAAAGACTGCAAAATTTCAATGTCTGTAATCTCCCTGGAGGAAAAAAAGGAGGAAAACAACATGAGGATTTCAAATATAAAATAAGTGCATCCTATTCAGCCATTCTCAGAAAATAAAATTGTTCTCTTGTTTCTACAAGTGTGAGACAAATGAAAAAAAGTAATTAACGGGCCTAAGTCATTTATGCAGCTTCTTGTTTAACTCTTGAGCAGATGTGACTGTATAAATTTGCATTGGTCCAGATAAAAATCAGGGAAATGCTGATACGTTGCATGTCACAATGGGGCTTTTTAAAAGAAAACTACATTTATATATATCGCAAGGGGGGTAATGCTACAGCATTTAAATCTTTAGTCGCAAGCATAAAACTCTCTCACATGTTCTTAGTTTGAAGATGGTTTACTAGAAAATATTTGATGTCATGAAGATCCGTCACATCTATCATAGGAAAGATTCAGCTAAATCTGGGACTCAAACAACACAAATCTGCTAAAAGCCCACTTACCTTTCATGTACATCAAGTCGAACATATGCATGTGACAAGCCATCTCCAGTTTTACAGAGAAGTGATAAGCTTTCAGCCACTAGATCTTCTGACAAAGGATTTGGGGGTACTTTCTGAAAATATAAAACAAAAACATATCAATATCTTTCAATAGATGTGTGTGTGTGTGTGTGTGTGTGTGTGTGTGTGTATGTGTGTGTGTGTGTGTGTGTGAATAGATACATGAAACAACAACAAGAACAACAATCTGAATATCTGAACTATCTGAATATGGGCCCATTCTAGCTTGACAGAATTAGTACCGGTAAGCAAAAACTAGCACCTTTGAGTCTCATATGCAATGCATACCCTATCCCATGTCTTCCAAGATCTTTTGATTACGCTGTGTTATATGAATTATGTGACCTACTTAAAAAGTATATCTAAAATTCTGGTCATTTTGATGTTATGAAAAATTTACTGAAAATGAACCCCAACCCAGAGTGTCAACATCCAGATCTACTCTCTATTGCTGGATGTTTTTGGTCTATTTGAATTTATATGTCTAAAAACATTCAGTTCACATTGTTTGTATTTGCAGGCCTACAACTGCAACAACTAACAGTAACATTCTAACAACAAGGTGAGCAGAGTGCTTTTGCCTTTGCTTTTCGCTGAGCTAAATTTGTGGTAATAATGCGTTAAGGTAGGCTAATTTGTGGACACGGTAGTTTTTTTTTCAAGTGACAAATTACCATAAAAAGTTGTGTTCTAATGGATATTGTTTAAATTCGATGAATGGGTTTCGTTTGAGTTTGAGTTTGCCAATTATTTGAGTCTGAGATTCGAGTTCACACACCACATTACCTCTTCTTCCTCGGCGTGTTCTTCTTCGTCGCCTTCCAAGCCTTCTTCATCTCCTTCCTCTGCCCCAAGATCTTCTTCTTCCTCTCCTCCGTCTTGAGGTACATCCATATCTTCGTCAGACATCTTTGCAGTTTTTCAAACAAGCACGGGCACTGTTCACCCCACTGTCAAAACCTCCAATTCTTCCAGGCGTCCCCGTTACCGTGCCAACGAACACTTCCGGTTCAAACCTTAAAAATTAATTCTTGCTGTTTTATTGAATTTTCACACTAATAGAGATATATACTGGAACTCAAATGCATTATTATGTTTTTAAATAATTTGTTAAAAGCTATTGTTACTCAAGCAAACTAAATTATGCCTGGAATTTCCGACAATTGAAAAGTTTATTTATAGAAAAATTTGGTTTTGAGAGTATAAATTAGTAGACCCAGCCAACCAATTTATTGCTATGATTGAGACTGAAAAGGTATGGAAAATTCCCCTATATCTATAGAGGGAAGTTCATGAAACTTGTCCGGACACTTTTGTGGGCTTCATCACAGCAAACATACCTTTCCTTTCGACCTGTGAGTACATTTGTGAATTCAAAGTAGTACTTTCGTTTTGTTTTGATACATATATTCATTTGATGGATCGTTGTTTCGAGAGAATTTTGAGTTTATTGAGATTTCTCGGTTTTTGTGTGACAAATATTTGCGGTCGGCTCTCTGTCGCCCTACATGGCGTTACCATCATACAGGTCACAGCCACCTACTTTTTGATACGATAACTGACTAAGCTGGGTCTCTGCTTTAGCATGTCTTCGCTTTATTCGCCGGGTCAGTTCTTTTAGGGTTTTGTAAAGTGTTTTGATGTGAAAGAAGAACAAGGTTGACACGTAAGTTAGGATAATAGTAGGCCCCAAATAAAGAGAACAATTATAATTATGATAGAAAATTGAAATCTTTGCTTTCTTTCTCTTTTAACTTTAGAATAATAGAAGAAGTCGGGAAAATATTCTATACAGTGTTAACGCACTAGAATCAATCTTGGTTTTGCTTGATGTTCAAATCTCCCCAAAATTTAACACAGTAGTTTGCTTGTATTTGGCTTACTGCTTAGGAATTGACTTTTTCTCAGTATAAAATGCTTCATTTGGTTTCTAGTTTTATGCCTCGAACAAAACTGTTTGAATAACACACATTTTCCGCAAGCGGTATCGAACTCGGGTCGTCCATGTGATGTAAAAAATTATACCACAATGTAATGCTGGATTGACTAATAAAAAGCAATGAAACAGCGTTATAATTAGGAATTTCTAACACTTATCAACAAGATGACAAACTTATCACATTCATTTCAAAGTTTTACTAATTGATTAATTCATGTTAATCTCGAGTTTATTGTAATTTTTTTTTATACTCTGTAATTGGTACTTGAATTTATTTCTGATTTTTTCAGAATTTTAGCAATGAACTAAATATTGGTCCATTCTGAAAAAATGTAGGCCTAATTCTGTTAATTTCAACAAATTGCAAGTTTGGGAGAATCCACCTCCAGTCATTTTGGAGAAAATCATGCAAAACTTGGAACCACTAATTTTTACGACATTACAGACAAGCCTTGTGAGGCAGACCAAAGAGACGCTGTGGTGTAACGGTTAGTCTCTTTGCCTGTCATGTGGAAGACCAGAGTTTGATGCCACGATTGGACGATCTTCGGTTTTTTTTCTGCTGGGATTTTTCCATCTCAGCCTGGGTTAACCCTCAGCTCTTTCTTCTTGCCTATAAGTTTATCAATCTTCAGGATAGGATCAGGAAATGAACCTGTTTGTTGGCATGGATAGAATGCACGCTTACAGTTATTGTGTAATTACAGTTAATATCTTCCTTTTCGCCAAGTTATATATAGGGACCAATGTTATTGTGTGCACAGTGCAGAGTAATCTTCAAATTTCAGATCAGTAATGTACCACCTACTGAACCTGGAGAGTTGCAAATAATTGTCATAGAATCATGGGTAAAAATGTAGAAGAAAACTACACTACAAGTCTGCGGATGCATTCTGATTCAGAACTCGCATATTATTAAGTTTGCCTAAATTTTCTCATTTTCAATACCTGGCTATATTTTTTATTTGATTGTGTTGTCTCAGGAAAACAGAATTGATATTGTACAGAAGTGTCGCATACTCAAACTATGAATGTTATTATATGGTACTAGCTGCGTTGCCGGCTTCGCCCGGGTAATAATGGAAGCATTACACCAAGAGAGAGATAGAGAGAGAGAGAGAGAGAGAGACAGACAGACTGACAGACAGAGAGAGAGAGAGAGAGCATAAAGAGTGTGGTCCCGATCCCAGGTTCAACCTCATTCCCTGTCCTCATAGTGGGCTGCATTACGCATGGGTGTTTTGAGTTCAC